>JAIUZE010071583.1:0-16328 GCA_022085475.1 Heliosperma pusillum | reverse complement strand
CATGTTTTGTGACGGTTTTTGGTATGTTCCCACTTTGAGTCGGTTTTTACAAATGATACGGTTTGAGAACTATTTTGTCTTGTGCTTTGTACTCTCATTCCCTTGGCTACCTTCCCGTTCGTAAGGCTGGAATGTCGGAACGGAGATGTATCCTACTGCTTAAATGCATGTGTTAGTGGGCATACGACGACGTTGTTGGGAGTTGAACGCTATGCGTTGATCGACCCGGCCGTCAAATGTTGTGTACTTGCGAGGTGGTGTTATTGGCATGTAGCGTACCGCTTGTTATGAGGCTTGAGCTCTTTTCCGCCTCTTTCGTGAATTGATCTACCGAATTTGGGGTACTCGGCGTTTTCTTTGTAAGACCGAGTCTTGGATGCGAAACGTTTATCGCATGTCGAATCGGAAAATGTGATTCCGAGAATCTGGCCAGGTTTAGATTAGGATCCGTTTAATTATCGTTCCTACCAGGAGTGACACACTAGTTAATTACGAAATGTGATCGGTATGAGTCAGGGAAACGTCTTATCCCGTGGATGCCTTTTAATCATACTTGCCATGTACAAGATGCTAGTGCGTTTCATTTACCGTGAGAGATGTCGTCTTGTGTCGTCTTTGAATGCGTGATTTCATGATATTGTTCATGGTCATTGCATGATTGGACACCGTCAATGTCTTGGTTCGTGAATGGATGATAATATGTTGGATTTACTGTGATCATCGCATGACTTGACTTGGTTTGGCTGTCGAGTCTCAATCTTATCAATCTTATACCGCTAACGGTGAGATGCAAGCCCTAGTGAGCGTATTCGGTTGCCTAAGAGGGTCTTTCCCGAGTCTTTGAATAACATGATGGTTTCGGATTTGTGCTATTATGCTCTTATCATTATCTATAAAATTGCCTATTTATTCTTATCACAACTCACATGTATATCTATATATGCATGATTTTACTTTTGTATTTCCTTATATGTACGTTAAAGGTGATATGGCTGGGAGAACCCGGAGTTACTCCCCACTGACTGTGGCGTTCATGGTTTTCATGAATGAACAGGTTGCTTGCATGGATTGACTCTTTGGATATGATATTTTGGGGTTCGGGTGTGAGCTAGCGGGCGTTGTCCCTGGAAGATTAACCTCTAGACGATTTTAGCTTATTTGCTAAACAATTGTTCTTTGTTAACATTTTGAGAGACTCCGTCTCTTTGTTATTTTCCGCACTTAGTTGTAATATTTTGACACTCCTCGTTTTATTTAACTTGCATGTATAAAAGTTTTTAAAAACTACATATTTCCGCAATATAATTCACATGCTTGTTTGTTTATTATTTCCGCATTCGCGAGGGTTGTCACAGTTGGTATCAGAGCTTTATCGCTCCCGACGCACACACGTGAACCCTAAACTTAAACTACTTGACCTTGAAATAAGAAATGAGAGATGGGTAGACTTAAGGACCTAAGGTGGTAGTCTTTGGTGTGCTTGATGTTTGTTAGGTTCTAACTTGTTTGTTGATTGTGTAGAGTGATGTTATGTTTGTTGTATCTACCGTCTTAAGGTGGATCATGTGTTACCTAGGAGAAGTATTCTCTACCGAAGATTGAAGATTTACAAACCTAATTTAAGTGTATTTCTTCCTCATCGATGTATTCTCTCGTTCTTAATGTATTATGCTCTCTTCTTGCTATCTAAGTGCTTCTTTCTCTTCCAAATTGTTTGCCTCTTGGAAATTACTCTTGATAGTTCCTCCATCTTACAATTGGTATCCTTACCTTCCTCTTGTAACATTCTTGTGGATGCCATACCCTTTAGTTTGTGGCATATTGTACTAGGTTGGAAGAATTTTAGACATTGTGGAATATTGGTGTTTGTTAAAATGAACTTGTGATTTGAGGAAAAAGGTATAGATCTAATTTCACCCTATAGTGGTGAGAGTTGGTATCCTTAAGTCGTCTACCCCTACCTCCTGGTAGCAAGCCCAACAACACCAAGAATCCTCTTGGAGTTCTAACGATCACAGACAAGGAATCCACTTTATATTTCTCACATTTCATCTCCCCGGATTTAGATGATATTAATATGCTCAAAAACGCGGATAAAGTATTCGTCGAAAAAAATGTTGACATATCTCATCTAATCCAACCCATTTGCCATCTCACCGGGTTTTATGTCAGGACGGTCTACGTGGATTATTCCACATATCTCTCTCAAGCTAAAAACGAAGTTCGAATCGAAGATTTCGCTATTGATTGTCCTCTGTACGTTCTTCAAAACAAAAATGAGGTTAACGAGAATGTAAACAGTAAAAAAGATTATATCTGTCTCACCAAAAAAGGAATCGTGCCACGGGTTCTAGAAGAAATACCTAAATTCAACCGTGTCAAAAGGATGAGTGACTCTTCAACTTTCAAGAACGTTTCAACAAAGTACCTTCCAAAGAGGCCACCTCAGTCAAGCTCCAAAAGACTGAGGAAGTGAGATCAAAGGATGAAGAGATGAACTAGTTCATGAAGGAACAAAGGCTCCAGCCTGGGTACATCAAGACACAACAAGAGTTAGAAGAAGTCCGAAAACGTTTAGCTGCACGGTATCCGGATTTCATCAAGAATTCCTATGAACCCATAACTCTTAGTGGCACAGATGAGTCATCATCGGCATTCAGGGTTGGTGCTTGTAAGGACTTGATGGTAGGATACATATTACCCAGATGTGAGTGGGACGCTACTTTCGTCAGTGGTGCAACAAAGACATGGCATCAGTGGTGGTTCGAGTCAGCAAGGGTAATGACAAACTTGGAACAAGAAACGAATAACAAACTGAACAACTTCTGCATCATAGAGGGATGGCTCTACTGCCCATAAGAATACTCAAGCCAAATTCGAGTCTGAGTCGGAGTCGGAGTCGGAGTCAAAGTCTGAGTTTGAAGTCTCAAGAGGGTCTTCTCCTACTGTCACCCCATCCCACAATTTCTCCTAGCTCAGTATCAAATAGTAACATAGCTTCGAGTATGCCCCAGTAGCCATTTGTATTCGTTATTTATTAAATAATAGGACCATCCTAGTCCTCTTTGAGTTACAAATGAGCACATGTACTTTTTATTAGTCACTTGTTCTCTTTTTTTACACTTAACTAGTGGAATAGACTTGAAATACTTTAGGTCGTATCTCTTTAGTGTAGATCACTCGACCTCTTAGAATAAGCCTTAACGAGGGCGTGCATTTACCACCTTGTCCATATCTTGTGGTGTGAAAATTTCTTGATCGCCGTGACTCTAGGTGGCCGTTAGGTTTAGAGACCCCATCTTTCTACCCGATTCGTCAGATACGATATGACTACCAGAAATTGCACCCTATGCCAAACACTTTGATACACTCACCGGAGGATCAAAACAATTTTTTAGTGCAATCGTGGCTAAAACTCTCACAAATTCAAAACCTAAACCAAAACAAAAAACAAAAGAACTCCCAACAATCCCAAAGCAAAAGTCTCAAAGATTAAAAAATTCACGGGAAAAAGACAAACAAGAGTCAAACAAATCCAGTCAATCCAACAAACTGTCGAAAAACACAAAAAACAGTCCAACAACGACTTCCATACAAAAAAAAAAATAGTCCAACAACGACTTCAAGCCAAAGAACAATCCAACATCGACTTCAAGCCAAAAATAGTCCAGCGTCGACTTTAAATCCCCAAAAACAACCAACAAAAGTCTCGAGCATTTTCAAAAATGGACAAGACAAAACCAAAGAAAATCTCTCCAACCACAAAAAAAATAAAACCTCTCAAGTAGTCATCTTTTCACAAATCTCAAACTAATCGACTCACAGTTACTTTGTCTCCATGTCTTTCGGGACGATCCTTTCATTCATTTGGGTGAGTAACAGAGATAACACAGATCTCCGGTGTCTTCTAACGCCACAGAACCTCCCACTCCATTCCATTTCTTATCACCCTCGTTCAGTATCTACGAATTCGACAGAAGTACACTAAGCTTATACGATCACAAAAGTATTTTTCTTCTATAGCATTAGTCTTGCGTAATTGGCAGAGCTTGTTACTATAAAAAAGGCAGAACTAATCCAAAATCTCAAGAACAAATAAAGTAACGCGCCTCGCGTAGCCCATGTGTCGCTCGTGCGACACACGACACAAAATAAAACCGGCCCTTAGCGAGTTAAGATCGAACGTCACTATGCTCTTACATTTTGACATTTGGATATCCCTATGTCATCAAAATAAACTAAATCCTCAGCTTCTCACTTTAGCAAGCATGAGCATGTGCCAATACATCTTATACAATGATATGAACCTTGGATTTCCTAATCCTCTTCGGGTTCGAGACACAAGTCGACATTGCCGCCAAATGAACACAGCTATTCAAGGGACTCGTTTAACTCCTCTTTTTTCCACATTTTCAACAAATATCCATTTCTTTTTACAAAAACGCGTTTTTCAAATCTTTCGTTTTGCGTCAGTTTAAGCCACCAACGTGCAAACATGTAATTTGTGTGATTTCTATGTGACGTGATTTTCGGCAGCAAGACGGCAAAACCGTCGTCTACCAATCGTGTTTTGTTTTAAGACTAACCTGCAGGGATAGAAAACATTCAGCAACAGAAACACTCAGGACACCAAATACAACCAAAAGAGGCATGTACATCAAACTGGGGGCTATCGCCCAAGACGGAGTCAAAATCAAAATCTGGGGGTTCTAGCCCAAAACAAAAACTCAAAAACCTGGGCCTCTCGCCAAATCCAACACCAAAGCCAAGCCAAAGAAAAAGCCAAAGCCAAATCCAAAACAAAAGCCAAGCCAAAAGCAAAAGTCAAAGCCAAGCCAAAATCAAAACCAAATCCAATCCCAAACAAAATCTAAAGCAATCCAAAACAAAGTCCAAAATCCAAAACTAGGGGCTCTCGCCCGAGAGAAAACACTACAAAAAAAAGACTCATAGCGACGGACGATTCCGTCGCAAATACGCTTAATTCCTTCTCAAAAGGGCATTTGCGACGGAATTTCGTCACAAATACTACGTCGCAAATTTTCGTCGCAAAAGGTACATTATGCGACGGAAATTCCGTCGCAAATTTTTGCTACCGAAATTTGCGACGGAATTTCCATAGCAAACCCTATTTTTTTTTTTTTTTTTCGCTTTCATTTTATCATTTCACGCGTGTATTTATCTCGCACGTTTTTCTTACCGCATATTTTTCCGCGTCAATTCATAAGTCACATATTCAATGTAAAAAGTGAGGGAAACTATATAAAATTAAAAATGTGCTGTTTTTTTTCGATGTGGGATGGGTATGCGACGGAATTTCTGTCGCAAAATCCGTCGCAAAATGACCACTTGCGACGGAATGCAATCTGACGCAAAAAACCAAAAAATACGTCGCAAAGTCCATTTTGTGACGGATTTGAATTCCGACGCAACAAATGCGTCGCAAAATGACTTTTTTTGTTATAGTGAAAATCCAAAATGTGCAAAAACAAACCAAAATGTCCACAATATACAAACAAACACAAGAAAAACTAATCCTCATAACCAAGCTTAGCTAGAATCTTGAGAGCGACAATCTCAGTGTCTGTGTCCTCTAGCTCGCTCAATAAACAAGTTATTTCCCTCCGAGATTCTGCTAGCTCGCGCTCCAAGACTCTTTACAAAGAAATCACTTCTCTTCAAAATGAACAAGGACAAGAGGTTCATACATGTCGATCCTGTCCACCTACGAGTGTCTCAAGTGTTGTAGCCCTCAGGTGATTTGCCACCCTCCATAACACTACGTGCCGAGACAGTGCCACCTGCATTCCTATGAAATAGCCAAAATTGGAAAATTTATTATTTGATAATAAATTGAAATATACATGACATGTACAATTATAATTATATGTATATCATATGTATCTTTAATAGAAATAAGATGTACCTTTGGTATAAAAGTTCCGTACCTTTGGTATAAACATTATGTACCTTTAGTATAAATGTTCTGTACCTTGAATGTATTTTCATCTTAACCTTGAAAAAAATTGGAAAAAAAAAAGAAAAAGAAAAATTGGAAAAAAAAAATCCACCGAGTCAATGTCGGTCATATGTAGGATAATGATAGAGTGTATATAATAAAATTAGTTAATTACAACATTTAGATTAGCTTTGGTGAGTTAGATCTTGTAGATGGGAGGGATTCTCATGGGAAGAAAATTCTCATAGGATCTTAACCCTATATTTATACTCCCTCCAATCTAGACCACTTACCATAAACGGTCGATCCACACTAATGGTAACATACTTTATTTGGCCCACATCAATACTATGTTATCGTTATTCTCATTTGAATACAAAATGTCATTACATGGCCCACCTATCAACCCACAATTGAACTCACAATTACATGGCCCACCTACTTATTCCCTTCTTACCCCTCCTTTTCCCACCTTTTCTTAAATACTCCATTTTCCACCATGTTACCAGTGATTTGGATCTGAGGGAGTATATATATATATATATAAGTGTGTGTAGAAGTGGGTTCAAATGAGTCCACTTAGTATATTTGAGTCATTGAGTCCTCATCTAAGCCCTTGGATTAAGAGGATGAACGACTATGATTAAAACAAAATGGAAGGCTAGGATTGTGAGACACACAATCAAATACGTTCAAACCCTAATACAAATACCCTCCACTCACCCCATTTCTCTCATTTTTCACATATCCCACACTCTCTCTACCTCCCTTATCTCTCATCAATCCTCTCAAAAATAAAAACAAAAAAGTTACTCCCTCACCTATCTTCACCGCCCACCACCCTCATCCCTCCACCACCTCTTTCCGCCACCAACATCGACCGGCCACTACCACCTGCCACCACCCCCCACACCGACGACCCCCCGCCCACCCCGCACCGACCACTCCCCACCCCCACTATAGCCCCTGTCACCGCCTTTGTCCCCTCTTCCCCCGCCGTCCTCCTCTTTCGTCTTGTCATCACCACTACCTCTCTCTCTCCCACAAATATCCTTCAACACTCCCACCACCACCATCTCTCTTGCTAGATCTACAAAAAAAAAAAAAACTAAATCTACTAAAAAATAAATCTCCTTTTCAAATTTGCGGATCTGTTTTTTTTTTTTTTCATTTGTGGTGGTGTTATGGAGGCACAATGGTGGTAACGTGCGGTGGCGGTGGCGGTGGTTTTGTCATCGTGGGGTGAGAGGAGGGTGGGGTGTCGGGATGGGTGGTGAGGGGAGGGGAAGAAGGTCGTGGGTTTTTTTTTTCGAATTTTCGGATCTTTTTTTTTTTCCAGATTTGTACCATCAAATTTTTAGTCTAATTTATTGTATTTCGTTTTAGATCTGGAAAAAAAGGTAAAAATAATAACCACGACCATTTCAAATCTCGTTGTTTATTTTTTCAAATTTCCTATGTATTTTTATTATTATTTTAGATCTCATTTTTTTTATATATGTTTTTCTCTAGATCTACATTTTTTTTTTTCCAAATTCACTTTTTTTATCTTGTTTTTTATTTTTAAAATTACTTATGTTTTTTTTTATTTTTTATATCTCAATTTTTTATTTTCGTTGGTGGATTTTTTTTAGATCTAAAGCTACACCATTATGTACTAAAGTTGCATAATTATAGACTAAAGTTTCATAATTATAGACTAAAGCTACACCATTTAAGAGTTTTATAACTAAAGTTACATAGGTAAGGACTGTAGTTACAATATTATGGACTAAAGTTACTGTAAAAAGAAATGACTAAAGTTACGCTATTAACGACTAAAGTTACACTAGAAAAGAATTAAATCATCCCATAAATGACTAAAGTTACAAGTAATAATTGACGGCTCTCTAATAAAGGTTAAAGTAACACTCATAAAAGTGTTAAATTATATCCTATTTTGGCTTAAAGTTACACAAATAAGGGTTAAAGTGAAACTTATAAAGACTAAAGTTACACTCTTAAAAAGACGAAAATTATATAAACTTATCTAAGTTACATAAATTCTAATTCATATAGTCGAAATCACATTTTGGTATAAAGTTACGTAAATAAGCGTTGAAGTTATATTCATAAAAAGTCTAAACAACATAGACTTGTCTTAAAATTACCTAAATCAAATTTATATTGTCGAAATCACACTTTAGTTTGAAGTTACAGAA
This sequence comes from Heliosperma pusillum, assembly GCA_022085475.1. Classification (NCBI taxonomy): domain Eukaryota; kingdom Viridiplantae; phylum Streptophyta; class Magnoliopsida; order Caryophyllales; family Caryophyllaceae; genus Heliosperma; species Heliosperma pusillum. The sequence continues at coordinate 8,168 of JAIUZE010071583.1, read as the reverse complement.
ATAATGGTTAAAATTAAACTCTTAATGACTAAAGTTACCCTCATAAAAAGACAAATCACATAAAATTGTCTTAAAATTACACAATTTCAAATTTATATAGTTGAAATCACATTTTCATTTAAAGTTACACTATAAAAGGTTGAAATTACGCTTAAAGTTACATAAATTCAAATTTATATAGTCAAAATCCCATTTTAGCTTGAAGTTACAAAAATAATGGTTGTAGTTACACTCGTAATGTAGTTGTAAGTCATTAAAACCCACTCATTTTGTTCTAATCTTGTCCCTTCATTTTGTTCAAATCTTGTCCATCCATTTTTCTTTTAATCTTAGTCATCCATCTTGTTCTAATCATGTCCCTTCATCCTCTTCATCCAATGGCCAAGATGATGACTCATGGACTCAATTTTGAAGGTGGACTCATTAGAACTTGCCTATATATATATATATTAAGGTTCACATGAGTCCCTTATATTATTTGAGTCCCTAAGTCCTTCTAACAACCATTAGATAAGTGGATCTAATGGTTGAAATGAACAGACAAAGTTGGTCTTCATAGGGATTCAAAAAAAAAAAAAGGAAAAACATGAAATTAGGAGAGAGAGTGTTTTACTCTTCCCAACACTAATTGTCTGCCACTTTTTCACTATTGCCTAGTATATATTGCTTCCTCGTCTCTTTTGTTTCTCTCGAACGTGCAACTATGTCTTTCACACTTTATTAACAAAATAAAGATAACAAATTTACGTAATTATTCATTCGATCTCCAATTAACGTGAAATAAAAGCCTAAAGTAAAAGCGAGTTCATAAAAGGTTCTGTATTGCAATGCTAATATTTTCGTATACTATTGAGTTTTCGAATATTGGTTTTAAAAAAAGAAATTCATTCCCGCGTAAAATAAAAGCGAGTTCATAAAAGGTTCAGTATTGCTCGGTTTACTTGAAGTTACACCCCATTTACTTAAGGTTACACTATAACCACTTAAAGTTCATCATATCTACTTGAATTTGATTAAATAATTAATCTTATATTTGAAATTAATCAGTATCAATTGAAGTTATAAAATATAGATTGAAGTTTATTTGAAGTTACAACATATCTGGCTTGAAGTTACATCATGTCTGAATTGAAGTTACACTATATCTGATTGAAGTTACATCATAGTCACATGAAGTTAGCAAGTACGAATTGAAGTTTATTTGAAGTTACATCATATCTGATTTGAAATTACATTATATCTGACTTGAAGTTACATCATCGTAACATGAAGTTATCAAATACAAATTGAAATTTATTTGAATTTACATCATATCTGATTTGAAGTTACATCATGTCTGAATTAAAGTTACACTATATTTGACTTGAAATTACACTTTTTTTTAAAAGACATCTTATCAACTTAATGTTTTACCCTTTAATATTGAAGTTATACAAAATCTATACTAAAGTTACACCGTTTAAAACTAAAACTAGTTTTGAATCCCGTGCAATGCACGGGTTCTTATATATGGAACTCCAAACAAATCATTAAAATGTTATACAATTGGTGTATTTAATATAGTACAACTACAAGTGGATATCTTCAGTATTATCATTAAACGTTAGAACATAATAAAGAACTTATTAACCAATCCACATTGTTCAACTGTTGGCCAAAAAGACTATTTCTTTCGGTTTTGTAGCTTTGAAAGCACTAACTATGCAGAGATTAAGACATAGTTGTAGGCAAAATAGTGCAATCAACCAAGTCAAACTTACTCTGCAAACTCAAAACTTTGCTCGATGATTTAGCACATTTAAAAATAGCGGTCATACTATATACAACAGCACCAACCTTATAAGATAAATTTAAACTTACATGGAGCAAATAGTGGTAAAAAAATAAGTCTTAAGGTAAGTAGAGATTAGATAACGTCCCTAGGAGGTTACTATAAATATGTAGAGACAAACCCACATATCTTAATATTTGAGGCTGAAGGGATCCATACGCTTGCTACATAACTTGTCATTGAAAATATAACTCGCACTACATCAGACTATCAGAGCGGATGATTGTGATTCTCGATTGATACACTCGTATTAACAGCTGTCAGCAACCAACTTACAATTTAGGTTCTTTGGGTGTCCATGTATGTTTTCCTCCTCCAAGGACCCTTTTGTGGTCCGGTTGCCCATGATATGTTTGGTGTGTTAGAGTAGATGTGTCATTGCTGATGGGTGCCACAGGAAACTATTATTACGATCAGGCCGCACCATCAACACGTTCAAGAGTCACTGGATTAGCAATTAGAGCTGTAAGTGATGTTAACACAACTATGACTTGTGAAGGGAGTAGTGCTGCGACTGTGCGAGTCAGCATGGTAGATCTGAAAAAACACAAACAAAATAGTGCAAGTTATTCTCAAACTAAACTTATATAAGATGTCGAATCTTACCATATTGGTATTTGCGCCGACACAATTCTTTATAATTAGCACAATTTGATCGTACAATTGGACCAGTTTCAGAATAAAGAATCCAGTACTTCTCATATTCAACCTTTATCGTGTTGTCTTGATCTTCTCCACGGATGGCGAGCTACAACGTAATGCCATGTGATAAGTGAATATTTGTATGATTTTAATCCCTAATTTAGCTCGGTTGTGTATGTCATTTGTGCTTTGTTAAGCCACTTTATGAGCTAATATCGTCTTCTAGGCGAATTTCTATGTTCTAACCTGTTTTGTAGGGAAAGTGACGTTTCTACCACCTTTTTCTAGATTCCCGAGCATTTGCCTAGAACCCGACGATTTGAAGAAGCAAGCTTGACCAAGTCATAGGCATTTCAAGAAGGTTCACTGATTCAAAAGAAAGAAGAAATAAAGACGATTTCGCAGTTGTCAGAAGATCGATCAGTTAGGCGAGGAAATCATCACTTTACATCAAACACTATCAACAAACCCGACTCAAGAGGTCAAGGGGGATAATGAAAGTCAAGTCATATGCAAGGGGAGATGAAACGAAAGTCAATTGACCAAGATCACAACTTACCCGATCGGGTAAGTGGTGTACCCGATCGGGTATCTCTGCTGATTCGAGCTTTTGCTTCGACTTCCTCCTTTTTGTCCTATGTGATGAATGCATGACCCCTTCCCCACGAAACCCTACTGCTATATAAAGGATGCCTCAGCCACCACAATAACATGTACTTCACACAATTCTTTTCTACACTTCTCTTTACAAAAAACCCTAGATTAGAAGGATTTGCATACAAGTTTTCTCTTAAATTACCCTATTGTTAATCGTTTCCAAAGCACTACGGCATAATCCTACATGTAGACTTGTCAAACGGGTCAGGACAATGTGTAGGACGATTTTTATTTTATCATTTTATAGCCGCAAAATCATACCTTTTATGAATTAATAATATTTAATAATAATAATATAGTTGTATTCATTACTTATTGCACTTATATTAAAATTTTTATAAAATTAAAGTTATTTTAATAATTATTTTATTATTTAATCCTTTAAAAGTTATATAAATTAATTTTTAAATTAGTTTTTTTAATTAAAATTTTAAAATAATTATTTTTCAATTTATATTTTCAAATATAATAGTAAAATCTTAATATTATGATAATATTCTTCATTTATCTTTGACTCATCGGGTCGAACGGGGCGGGTCGGGTTCAACCCTAAAAATAACGGGTGATTTCGGGTCGCGGGTCAAGATGAACGGGTCTTTGAACCTAAAATACCGGGTCAGGCGAGTCAAGTTTTGGGTTCGGTCAAGTCATGTTTTGACCGCTCTACCTACATGATATCGCTTCAGTGTATGTTGAATTCAAAAGGCATTTGCTCTTTTATTAGTTTGAACATTTGAACTTAGCATTAATTATCAAAATTAATAGCACAAGTGCACAACATAATAGTATTAAAGCTTTGCATAATTGGACTGAGTTGGACTCACCTTTCAGCAAGGTTTAACTCTGAATCTCTGATATGTGGCAAATTTCAATGACGAAAAGAAAGGCTTTGTACTGTAAATCTGACATGTAAATTTGCTTATTAGCCAATATAAACCCGAGATCTTGATGCTAATTTTGAATCTTTAAGATTACCAACATTGGTCTCAACTTGCCTCACATTAACTTTTGCCTCAAGAATGATTCAAACACGTTATATACCTAATTTATTTCGTAAAAAATATATTGACATAATGACATCCTCATGTTAGAAAAAATCATGTTTACGCCTCTTTCTCTCTTCTTTTTATATTATGATGAGAAAGGTAAGCATCCTATCTAGTTCTCCTCCTTCCCTTATCTTTTTAAATCCAAACAAATAGTTAATGTCTCTATAACTCAATTCTGGTTCATGGTAGATAAGTAGATAACTAATATGATTATATGAATTCGTTGTCATACGTTGCAGTAGTTTTGCGGAGATATTTCTCATATCTACTATCTGAACAAAAAGGGTTATAATGATTAACATTATAGCAAACTCAATGCTAAAGGTATGCAAGTGCATTAATATTCCAGGTTTAAAGCCAGGAGAACACAACGTATGTAGAAACCGTACCTTAACTCCGTACCTTAACTTACCAATCCAATTGGATTCCGACACGCTAATTAGAAACAAACGATCAATGCTAATCTCAAATTCAATGAAGTAGCACTTCCAATAACACTATACTAATTCACCTACGCAGTAGTAATTACAAAATTAAAAATAAAAAACGTGCTTAATAAAATGAAAATTTAAAACACCAAATTATAAACGAAACCATACCCATTTGTTCAGCCACGAAAAGCTGGTGCCAGAAATGATGAAGCAGTTGCATGTGAAAGTTGGGGGGAGAAAATCAGTGATGTATATAGAAGACTGAGATATTTGAACGTCAAAGTGAAAACCAAATACTAATAAATACAAATCAATGCAATTAATGATCTATTAAAACACAATTCCAGTAGCCGAAAGTGGGCTTGAAACGCTAAAATAATGGCGGAGTTGAAGAGTTGTACCGGGGTATTGAAAAATATACTGAAACGCCACTTACTTTTATTAATTTTTATTAATTTTGATTTCTTAGTTGATGGAAAATCCGATCTGTCACGTTATTACTGGATAAAGTTGTGCTTGTACAATGAGCAGCGTACAAGGTGTAATCAGATAGCTTTGGTAACGCCACGTCACATTTGGTAACTTCTATGTCTAACCTTTTAATATTATTTATAGATTACACAAAATATATTTACTCTAAATGGGTTTGAAATCAGACTAAAGTTACATTAAAAGGGTATTAAGTGTAACAATCAGTGTAATTTCAAGCCTGTTTTGTGTAACTTTAATTAACATCTAGTGTAACTTCAAGCTTATTTTCTGTAATTTTAATGTAAAGTCTATTTTGTGTAACTTTAATCTAAATTACATTGCTTGTGAATTAAAGTTACACAAAATAGGTTTGAAGTAACACTGTTTGTGAATTAATGTTTCACAAAATAGGTTTGAAGTTACACTCATTGCTAACTAAAGTTACACAAATCAGGCTTGAAGTTACACTAATTGTTAAATAAAGTTACATAATTAATATTTAAAATTTACGACCATTTTTCCCATTGCCATCATCATCATCATCATCAACTCCATCTTCATAACAAACCTGCAATTAACAATTTACAAATGTAGATATGATTAAAAAGAAATTACTCATACAAACCACTATACTTCAAACCATATTTATCTCACCCATCATGTAAGAACACTAATTTACACATTCTAAATATCTAACCAACGATTCCAACAAGATCCAACAAAATTGTACAAGATATAACTACACAACCATTATTTTTCAACTTAAACAAGTAATTTAATCAAATCCAATCGAACTTTCGTTCACAATCGAGCAGTAATGAGCATTTATAAAACTCACTAGTATATGAAACTATCGCCATTGAGACAGGCTCGAAAAAATAACTGTAACACCCATAAATGTACCCTATTTTTCTAGTAGAAATATTTTACGAAATCTTTTCAGCAAATTTAAGTTTTAATTTGGAATTTATTGTTTCGAGTCGAATTTGGAATTTCCGAGTTCTTATTTGGAATTTCCGCGAGATTCCATGAGAATCCCGTCTTAAGGCAAGTTTGACTTTTCTTGACTTTTGAGTCGTCTTTGACTTTTCTTGACTTTTGAGTCGTCTTTGACTTTTCTTGACTTTTGAGTCATCTTTGACTTTTCTTGACTTTTGAGTCGTCTTTAACTTTTCTTGACTTTTGAGTCGTCTTTGACTTTTCTTGACTCTTAAGTCGACTTTGACTTTCGTTGACTTTTCTGACTCACCCTTTACTTATACTCCCTCCTAACCCTAACCTAATTCACTCACACAACTCAACTCTTTCTTCTTCCTTAAGAAAACCAAAGAAAACCTAGCCTCCATATTCTTCCAAGCTTAGATTCGTCATAACTCGTTCGTTTCTCGCTCAAATTCATGTAAGTTTGTCTTATCCTTCCCCTCTCATCGTCCTCTATCCGTATTGGTAATAAAATTACCGTCTTTCTCGCTTTTTAAATTATCCGTCTTTCTCAAGGTGAATGATATTCATCTTTTATTATCTAATTGTATGTAGGTGGAGACTAGGAAGGTTTAGAAACCGTTTAAAGTCGCGAAAAGGTAACGGTGAAGGGTTACTTGATATCATTTACGTGTTTTAATGTGTTTTCCATGTTAGAAATCGTATTTAGAATATGATTAGTAATCTTAGGAATTGTGTTGTTGATGATGGTTGTTGTTAGTTGATAATTGATATGAGAATTGATGAATTGTGATGATAGATGATACTTGTATTATGCCTTAGTGAAATTGTGGTGACTTGTGTGACTCTTACCTGTCCGATATAGGATGCAGGCTGCGTCGTAGGACGCAAGCCGCGTCACCCGCTGCCAGCAGAATTTTTCCTGCACTGACCCCTTTTCGTAGAATGATCATATCTCCTTCGTTACTTGCTTGTTTTGGGCGTGTGACATCTCGTTGGAACCGTAAGAGGTCACGCTATCACCTCAACTTGGAATTTCTGCATTCCCATATGTAGAACTCTAGTTATGACCGTTTAAAGTGGACCCTTGTTTTCGTTGGTTTCCAAACAACGTTGTTTTGGAGAGGTGATTTATGTTTTTATTCATTATGCTTCCTAAACTTGTTCTAATGATTATGTATCATGTATTGGCTCATTTTTATCATATTTGAACTTATATGATTCCCTATTCTTATGTTTTGTGACGGTTTTGCTATGTCCCACTTTGAGTCGGTTTTTTTACAAATGATACGGTTTGAGCACTATTTTGCCTTGTGCTTTGTATTCTCATTCCCTTGGCTACCTTCCCGTTCGTAAGGCTGGAATGTCGGAACGGAGAGGTATCCTACTTCTTAAATGCATGTGTTAGTGGGCATACGACGACGTTGTTGGGAGTTGAACGCTATGCGTTGATCGACCCGGCCGTCAAATGTTGGGTACTTGCGAGGTGGTGTTATTTGCATGTAGCGTACCGCTTGTTATGAGGCTTGAGCTCTTTTCCGCCTCTTTCGTGAATTGATCTACCGAATTTGGGGTACTCGGCGTTTTCTTTGTAAGACCGAGTCTTGGATGCGAAACGTCATCGCATGTCGAATCGGAAAATGTGATTCCAAGAATCTGGCCAGGTTTAGATTAGGAGCCGTTTAATTATCGTTCCTAACAGAAGGAAATTAGTCTACATATGCGAAATGCTTTATCGTGTATGCGTTCAGGGAAATGCTTTATCCCGTGGATGCCTTTTAATCATACTTGCCATGTACACGATGCTAGTGCGTTTCATTTACCGTGAGAGTTGTCGTCTTGTGTCGTCTTTGAATGCGTGATTTTATGATATTGTTCATGGTCATTGCATGATTGGACACCGTCAATGTCTTGGTTCGTGAATGGATGATAATATGTTGGATTTGTTGTGATCATTGCATGACTTGACTTGGTTTGTCGGTCGAGTCTCAATCTTATCAAACTTATACCGCTAACGGTGAGATGCAAGCCCTAGTGAGCGTATTCGGTTGCCTAAGAGTGTCTTCCCCGAGGCTTTGAATAACATGATGGTTTCGGATTTGATTTCCACATGATCTTATCATTATCTATAGAATTGTCTATCTA
>JAIUZE010071582.1:0-17192 GCA_022085475.1 Heliosperma pusillum | reverse complement strand
GTCAACCCCAATTCAACCAAAGTGAGGAAATGCCTACCAATGACACATCTTCAATGAGCGTCAATGACATATTGCAAGATATTATCAAAGGGGCACAAGACCTTGAGAAAGCTAATCAAATTGAAAGGGCAGCTAATCAAATTGAAAGGGCAGCTAATCCGATTGAAAGGGCTATAGCTAAAGAGCATCGAGAGCTATACAATGTGAGGTTGGAAAACCTTGAAATTCAAGTAAACCAACTCCTTAGGGATATCGAAGAAAGTAGTATCGAACATGATGAGATGCACACTTTAGATGATTCTTATGTTGATAATGGTTTCATTAGTGATGAGTATGACTTTAAGGTTGAAGACCGTCTTTCCCCTAAGCATGAAATGAGTCACAATTATAAAAAGTGTGTTGTTGATGAATATGATTTTTGGGATGATAAAGATGAAGTGTGTGACTTGAAATCCTCTTGGGCCTTACCATCCATTGAGACCCCTATTCACATTCCGAGCTCCGGAGTTGATGCCTCACACCTTGATAAAATCTCCTTAGTTCGTAGTAATTCTTGCCCAAATTTTACTTTTACGGGATTAACGAGTGAGGTGTTTGAGAAGAATGAGCAAGAAGACATGAGTTGGGGGAGGTTGAGATTGAAAAAGACGAGGTAAAGGCTCTTGATGATGTTGTTTGTGACCTTCCTAAGACTATAAAACTTGCTAGTGTGGAGGTTAAGGAGGTTGCGAAAATGAATATGGAAAATGAGTTTGTAGAGGTGTACCCCCGCAAGGAGGAACCGCCTCAAATTTGCTTTGAAATGCCATCAAATGTATTCCACAAAGAAGCTCATGATTCCTCTCATTATTACTTGGTTTTTGCCAAATCCTACTTCTCTTTCAAGGAGCCTTACCGCGACATAGAATAAATTAGTTTTGACTACACTTGCCATATTATTCCAACCTACTACCTCCACTTCTCATCTTTATGGGCTAATGTGTTTGATGAGTTACTAAGGGCGTTGAGTTGTTCCGCTCTTAAGTCTCGAAGAAGAATGATCTTGAAAAGGCGTCGAGCAAACGACAAAAAAAAACCAAAAGCGCTTTACGGTAGGCAACTTGTACTTATTATTTCTTTGCATTTTTTGTACATCTCGTCCACATTGAGGACAATGTGGAAACTAAGTGTGGGGGAGGAGTTCTGATGTAACATACGTACGTTTTATTCATGTTTTGATGCTTTTGAAAAAAAAAAATATTGAAAATCTCGGCTAGGTGAGAACCCACAAGGGTGGGCACCTAGGCAAAAATTGGGAAGGTGGTCGTGGACGGAATGAAAACATGAAAGGGCATTCAGGGAAAAATGAAAAATTGAGTTGCGAGCCACCAATGAAAGGAAAGGAAAAGCTAAGGTGAAAACCCGAAAAGGCACCTTAGGCAAAATGAGGGATTTTCAAGAAAAAATATGGAAAAACAAAAACAAAAACAAAAAAATTGAGCAAAATACTTCCGATGAAGAGAATTTTTGGAGGGAAAAGAAGGGAGAAATAAGGAGGAATTTAAAAGGAGGCTAGCTTAGGATTTCTTTTTATTTTTATTTTGAGTCACAAATTTGGTTCCAAATCGGTGGATTTCTCTTGTGGGTTGCTTGGTTGTGCGAATTGTGTAGTTTGGGGCCAACCAAGTAACCATGCTATACACTAGTGGAGTAATAAGCGGGTGATATAAGAATATGAGTTGCATGGCGTTTGATGATAAGGGTCATCTCGTTATGCCTTGGGATAAGGCAAAGATGATCATACTACAATCTTGGGAGGTATAAGAAGGCAGGAGTTGAGGTGAGTTGAGTCGGAGTAGGTGGCATGTCGTGTCTTAGTCTTAAGGGATGATATAAGGAGAGGGAGTGAGAGAAGAGTGCCACAAGATTTGAGTCTTTTTATTTTGTTTTTGTCATTGGTGGTTTGTTTAAGAGGGAGTATAAGAAGGGCGTAGTGAGGGAAGAGAGGTCATTACCTTCACACACACTATGTTGGGCTCATGTTGTTTGTGCTAATATCGAGTTTTACTCGGGACGAGTAAAAGTCCAAGTGTGGGGGTATTTGATAGCATCAAATTGAGTCGTGTCATTTAGGGTAATTTAGTTACTTATTAATGTTAATTTATGGGTCTTTAGTACTCCTTTTGTATTAAGTACTTTTCTTAGTCTTTTGTTGTAATTTCATTTAATTAGACAATTTTGGAAGGTGATTGATGTTAAGCATTGAAATGTATGCCAATAAGGTGCACATTTGTGAGATTTTGGTTGTTGTGTGTTATTTTGGAAGCATTGGCATGCAAAAACAAGACCAAAAATGAAGATTTGAAGTATCGATTTTCCAAGGGTCAACTTCAAACGGGTATATCTTGAGTTTTAGAGCTCGTATCGATGTAAGTCCTAGTGGATGTGATAGCTTATCCTCTTAGCTTTCCAACGGTAGGTCGCACGCCCAAAATGACCAAGAAACGAGAGAGATATGCTCTTGCAAAAACAGGCTGAAACGCTGCCGGCGTCCTGTGACGCTGCCGGCGTCCACCGGCGCTGCCGGCGTCCGACACTGCTGGTACGCGAATATTTTTACGCCTTCTTGTTCTTTGAAGCCCATTTCTCAAGGCCCCTAGGTTTTCGGACCAAGGGTGTATAAGAATCAGATTTTAGAGAGAGAAGGACATCCCCTACATTTCATTCATTCCATAGAAATATCTCAAGTTTTGGTTCTTCACTTTGGCTTCTAATTTGATTGAACTTTATTTTTGGTTTGTAATATTTGATTATGGGTAGCTAATCTTCCAATTATTTGGTGTAATTTGAACAAGTTCACACCTTTAGCATTGTATGACTCTCTAATCCTCCTCTTCCTTATTTAATATAATTTTATTGTGTTAATCTTTCATGTTTAGTAGATGAATGTTTAGTTTGACTAGCTTGACATCTTATTTGCTTAATGAATGCTTGTTCTTGGTAGGATTTGTCAACCTATACTTGAATGTGTGAAGTAAACTTGAAAGACTTCAACTTGGTTTAAAGTTAGAGTCTTTTGAGTGGAAAATTATATGTTGTGTGATTTTAACATGGTTTAATGTTGAGTTGCATGATTCTAGCTTAATCCTTTGGTTTAATACTTAAAGCTTACTTCTTTGATTGTGCTTATGTTTTAATAAGTGTGGTTAAGTTGTAAAGGGTCAATCTTGGTTGGTTTAATCCATGTTGACTATTTCTTAGGAGGTAGTATTAGATAAATAAGAAGAGATGTATAAAAGGGGTCATCTTTGCTAATTGTTGTGTTACTTGGGAGAATTGCACTAAGTACTTTTCTCATATTTGATTTCTTGCATAGAAGGTGTTTGTTCTATTGTCTAGCCTAGAATTTCATGTTTCAATTTGAGTAACCTTTTTAACCAAATTTCTTCCTATATGTTAATCTACATGTTTTATCTTTGTGAATATCATTGTTTGTGATTACTAACAATTAGTGTCTTAATTAGTAATTAGTACCATAATTAGTGTTTAGTTTCTTAATTAGTGTCTTAGCTAATTGTTTAGAGTCTAGATTTAGCTTAATTTCGCCTTCTCTTGGGTTCGACCCTTTACTTATCATTTACTATCTTTTTTTAAGATAGTTTGTGTTATGTTTAAGAGATATAAATTGTTATTTGACCGTAGCTAATTAGCGGAATTAGCGACACCGCTTTTAAGCTCGTCAAATTTGGCGCCGTTGTCGGGGAAGGCAGCAAAGCTAAAGCTAGTCTAAACATTTGGCTTAAATTTTTATGTTCCTTTTTGTAAATATTAGGATTCAATTACTTGTTGTAGATTGTTTAGCTTGTTTGATGAAATGGCAAACTTAAATTTTTTCCAATTTGAGAATGAACCATTTTGTGCATATTTTGATCGATTGCGGAACTATGCCTCAAATTGTCACTACTCTTATCAAACTTGGGAGCTTTGTCATGTTTTGTTTAATGGGTTGAATGAACAAACCATGTTTCATGTTCATCGTTTGAGTGATGCAAAGTTTAAGTATGAGTTTGATTATGAAGAGAAGTGGGATTTTTTCCTTTACTTGGCTAAAGAGACATTTATATGGGAGTTGGAAAATTCTTGTCAACCCCAATTCAACCAAAGTGAGGAAATGCCTACCAATGACACATCTTCAATGAGCGTCAATGACATATTGCAAGATATTATCAAAGGGGCACAAGACCTTGAGAAAGCTAATCAAATTGAAAGGGCAGCTAATCAAATTGAAAGGGCAGCTAATCCGATTGAAAGGGCTATAGCTAAAGAGCATCGAGAGCTATACAATGTGAGGTTGGAAAACCTTGAAATTCAAGTAAACCAACTCCTTAGGGATATCGAAGAAAGTAGTATCGAACATGATGAGATGCACACTTTAGATGATTCTTATGTTGATAATGGTTTCATTAGTGATGAGTATGACTTTAAGGTTGAAGACCGTCTTTCCCCTAAGCATGAAATGAGTCACAATTATAAAAAGTGTGTTGTTGATGAATATGATTTTTGGGATGATAAAGATGAAGTGTGTGACTTGAAATCCTCTTGGGCCTTACCATCCATTGAGACCCCTATTCACATTCCGAGCTCCGGAGTTGATGCCTCACACCTTGATAAAATCTCCTTAGTTCGTAGTAATTCTTGCCCAAATTTTACTTTTACGGGATTAACGAGTGAGGTGTTTGAGAAGAATGAGCAAGAAGACATGAGTTGGGGGAGGTTGAGATTGAAAAAGACGAGGTAAAGGCTCTTGATGATGTTGTTTGTGACCTTCCTAAGACTATAAAACTTGCTAGTGTGGAGGTTAAGGAGGTTGCGAAAATGAATATGGAAAATGAGTTTGTAGAGGTGTACCCCCGCAAGGAGGAACCGCCTCAAATTTGCTTTGAAATGCCATCAAATGTATTCCACAAAGAAGCTCATGATTCCTCTCATTATTACTTGGTTTTTGCCAAATCCTACTTCTCTTTCAAGGAGCCTTACCGCGACATAGAATAAATTAGTTTTGACTACACTTGCCATATTATTCCAACCTACTACCTCCACTTCTCATCTTTATGGGCTAATGTGTTTGATGAGTTACTAAGGGCGTTGAGTTGTTCCGCTCTTAAGTCTCGAAGAAGAATGATCTTGAAAAGGCGTCGAGCAAACGACAAAAAAAAACCAAAAGCGCTTTACGGTAGGCAACTTGTACTTATTATTTCTTTGCATTTTTTGTACATCTCGTCCACATTGAGGACAATGTGGAAACTAAGTGTGGGGGAGGAGTTCTGATGTAACATACGTACGTTTTATTCATGTTTTGATGCTTTTGAAAAAAAAAAATATTGAAAATCTCGGCTAGGTGAGAACCCACAAGGGTGGGCACCTAGGCAAAAATTGGGAAGGTGGTCGTGGACGGAATGAAAACATGAAAGGGCATTCAGGGAAAAATGAAAAATTGAGTTGCGAGCCACCAATGAAAGGAAAGGAAAAGCTAAGGTGAAAACCCGAAAAGGCACCTTAGGCAAAATGAGGGATTTTCAAGAAAAAATATGGAAAAACAAAAACAAAAACAAAAAAATTGAGCAAAATACTTCCGATGAAGAGATTTTTTGGAGGGAAAAGAAGGGAGAAATAAGGAGGAATTTGGAAGGAGGCTAGCTTAGGATTTCTTTTTATTTTTATTTTGAGTCACAAATTTGGTTCCAAATCGGTGGATTTCTCTTGTGGGTTGCTTGGTTGTGCGAATTGTGTAGTTTGGGGCCAACCAAGTAACCATGCTATACACTAGTGGAGTAATAAGCGGGTGATATAAGAAGTTGAGTTGCATGGCGTTTGATGATAAGAGTCATCTCGTTATGCCTTGGGATAAGGCAAAGATGATCATACTACAATCTTGGGAGGTATAAGAAGGCAGGAGTTGAGGTGAGTTGAGTCGGAGTAGGTGGCATGTCGTGTCTTAGTCTTAAGGGATGATATAAGGAGAGGGAGTGAGAGAAGAGTGCCACAAGATTTGAGTCTTTTTATTTTGTTTTTGTCATTGGTGGTTTGTTTAAGAGGGAGTATAAGAAGGGCGTAGTGAGGGAAGAGAGGTCATTACCTTCACACACACTATGTTGGGCTCATGTTGTTTGTGCTAATATCGAGTTTTACTCGGGACGAGTAAAAGTCCAAGTGTGGGGGTATTTGATAGCATCAAATTGAGTCGTGTCATTTAGGGTAATTTAGTTACTTATTAATGTTAATTTATGGGTCTTTAGTACTCCTTTTGTATTAAGTACTTTTCTTAGTCTTTTGTTGTAATTTCATTTAATTAGACAATTTTGGAAGGTGATTGATGTTAAGCATTGAAATGTATGCCAATAAGGTGCACATTTGTGAGATTTTGGTTGTTGTGTGTTATTTTGGAAGCATTGGCATGCAAAAACAAGACCAAAAATGAAGATTTGAAGTATCGATTTTCCAAGGGTCAACTTCAAACGGGTATATCTTGAGTTTTAGAGCTCGTATCGATGTAAGTCCTAGTGGATGTGATAGCTTATCCTCTTAGCTTTCCAACGGTAGGTCGCACGCCCAAAATGACCAAGAAACGAGAGAGATATGCTCTTGCAAAAACAGGCTGAAACGCTGCCGGCGTCCTGTGACGCTGCCGGCGTCCACCGGCGCTGCCGGCGTCCGACACTGCTGGTACGCGAATATTTTTACGCCTTCTTGTTCTTTGAAGCCCATTTCTCAAGGCCCCTAGGTTTTCGGACCAAGGGTGTATAAGAATCAGATTTTAGAGAGAGAAGGACATCCCCTACATTTCATTCATTCCATAGAAATATCTCAAGTTTTGGTTCTTCACTTTGGCTTCTAATTTGATTGAACTTTATTTTTGGTTTGTAATATTTGATTATGGGTAGCTAATCTTCCAATTATTTGGTGTAATTTGAACAAGTTCACACCTTTAGCATTGTATGACTCTCTAATCCTCCTCTTCCTTATTTAATATAATTTTATTGTGTTAATCTTTCATGTTTAGTAGATGAATGTTTAGTTTGACTAGCTTGACATCTTATTTGCTTAATGAATGCTTGTTCTTGGTAGGATTTGTCAACCTATACTTGAATGTGTGAAGTAAACTTGAAAGACTTCAACTTTGGTTTAAAGTTAGAGTCTTTTGAGTGGAAAATTATATGTTGTGTGATTTTAACATGGTTTAGTGTTGAGTTGCATGATTCTAGCTTAATCCTTTGGTTTAATACTTAAAGCTTACTTCTTTGATTGTGCTTATGTTTTAATAAGTGTTGGTTAAGTTGTAAAGGGTCAATCTTGGTTGGTTTAATCCATGTTGACTATTTCTTAGGAGGTAGTATTAGATAAATAAGAAGAGAGGTATAAAAGGGTCATCTTTGCTAATTGTTGTGTTACTTGGGATAATTGCACTAAGTACTTTTCTCATATTTGATTTCTTGCATAGAAGGTGTTTGTTCTATTGTCTAGCCTAGAATTTCATGTTTCAATTTGAGTAACCTTTTTAACCAAATTTCTTCCTATATGTTAATCTACATGTTTTATCTTTGTGAATATCATTGTTTGTGATTACTAACAATTAGTGTCTTAATTAGTAATTAGTACCATAATTAGTGTTTAGTTTCTTAATTAGTGTCTTAGCTAATTGTTTAGAGTCTAGATTTAGCTTAATTTCGCCTTCTCTTGGGTTCGACCCTTTACTTATCATTTACTATCTTTTTTTAAGATAGTTTGTGTTATGTTTAAGAGATATAAATTGTTATTTGACCGTAGCTAATTAGCGGAATTAGCGACACCGCTTTTAAGCTCGTCAAATTTGGCGCCGTTGTCGGGGAAGGCAGCAAAGCTAAAGCTAGTCTAAACATTTGGCTTAAATTTTTATGTTCCTTTTTGTAAATATTAGGATTCAATTACTTGTTGTAGATTGTTTAGCTTGTTTGATGAAATGGCAAACTTAAATTTTTTCCAATTTGAGAATGAACCATTTTGTGCATATTTTGATCGATTGCGGAACTATGCCTCAAATTGTCACTACTCTTATCAAACTTGGGAGCTTTGTCATGTTTTGTTTAATGGGTTGAATGAACAAACCATGTTTCATGTTCATCGTTTGAGTGATGCAAAGTTTAAGTATGAGTTTGATTATGAAGAGAAGTGGGATTTTTTCCTTTACTTGGCTAAAGAGACATTTATATGGGAGTTGGAAAATTCTTGTCAACCCCAATTCAACAAAAGTGAGGAAATGCCTACCAATGACACATCTTCAATGAGCATCAATGACATATTGCAAGATATTATCAAAGGGGCACAAGACCTTGAGAAAGCTAATCAAATTGAAAGGGCTATAGCTAAAGAGGATCGAGAGCTATACAATGAAAGGTTGGAAAACCTTGAAATTCAAGTAAACCAACTCCTTAGGGATATCGAAGAAAGTAGTATCGAACAAGGTGAGATGCACACTTTAGATGATTCTTATGTTGGTAATGGTTTCATTAGTGATGAGTATGACTTTAAGGTTGAAGACCCCCATTCCCCTAAGCATGAAATGAGTCACAATTATAAAAAGTGTGTTGTTGATGAATATCATTTTTCGGGATGATGAAGATGAAATGTGTGACTTGAAATCCTCTTTGGCCTTACCATCCATTGAGACCCCTATTCACATTCCGAGTTCCGGAGTTGATGCCTCACACCTTGATAAAATCTCCTTAGTTCGTAGTAATTCTTACCCAAATTTTACTTTTACGGGATTAACGAGTGAGGTGTTTGAGAAAAATGAGCTAGAAGACATGAGTTGGGGGGAGGTTGAGATTGAAAAGGAGGAGGTAAAGGCTCTTTATGATGTTGTTTGTGACCTTCCTAAGACTATAAAACTTGCTAGTGTGGAGGTTAAAGAGGTTGCGAAAATGAATATGGAAAATGAGTTTGTAGAGGTGTACCCCCGCAAGGAGGAACCGCCTCAAATTTGCTTTGAAATGCCATCAAATGTATTCCACAAAGAAGCTCATGATTCCTCTCATTATTACTTGGTTTTTGCCAAATCCTACTTCTCTTTCAAGGAGCCTTACCGCGACATAGAATCAATTAGTTTTGACTACACTTGCCATATTATTCCAACCTACTACCTCCACTTCTCATCTTTATGGGCTAATGTGTTTGATGAGTTACTAAGGGCGTTGAGTTGTTCCGCTCTTGAGTCTCGAAGAAGAATGATCTTGAAAAGGCGTCGAGCAAACGACAAAAAAAAACCAAAAGCGCTTTACGGTAGGCAACTTGTACTTATTATTTCTTTGCATTTTTTGTACATCTCCTCCACATTGAGGACAATGTGGAAACTAAGTGTGGGGGAGGAGTTCTGATGTAACATACGTACGTTTTATTCATGTTTTGATGCTTTTGAAAAAAAAAAATATTGAAAATCTCGGCTAGGTGAGAACCCACAAGGGTGGGCACCTAGGCAAAAATTGGGAAGGTGGTCGTGGACGGAATGAAAACATGAAAGGGCATTCAGGGAAAAATGAAAAATTGAGTTGCGAGCCACCAATGAAAGGAAAGGAAAAGCTAAGGTGAAAACCCGAAAAGGCACCTTAGGCAAAATGAGGGATTTTCAAGAAAAAATATGGAAAAACAAAAACAAAAACAAAAAAATTGAGCAAAATACTTCCGATGAAGAGATTTTTTGGAGGGAAAAGAAGGGAGAAATAAGGAGGAATTTGGAAGGAGGCTAGCTTAGGATTTCTTTTTATTTTTATTTTGAGTCACAAATTTGGTTCCAAATCGGTGGATTTCTCTTGTGGGTTGCTTGGTTGTGCGAATTGTGTAGTTTGGGGCCAACCAAGTAACCATGCAATACACTAGTGGAGTAATAAGCGGGTGATATAAGAATATGAGTTGCATGGCGTTTGATGATAAGGGTCATCTCGTTATGCCTTGGGATAAGGCAAAGATGATCATACTACAATCTTGGGAGGTATAAGAAGGCAGGAGTTGAGGTGAGTTGAGTCGGAGTAGGTGGCATGTCGTGTCTTAGTCTTAAGGGATGATATAAGGAGAGGGAGTGAGAGAAGAGTGCCACAAGATTTGAGTCTTTTTATTTTGTTTTTGTCATTGGTGGTTTGTTTAAGAGGGAGTATAAGAAGGGCGTAGTGAGGGAAGAGAGGTCATTACCTTCACACACACTATGTTGGGCTCATGTTGTTTGTGCTAATATCGAGTTTTACTCGGGACGAGTAAAAGTCCAAGTGTGGGGGTATTTGATAGCATCAAATTGAGTCGTGTCATTTAGGGTAATTTAGTTACTTATTAATGTTAATTTATGGGTCTTTAGTACTCCTTTTGTATTAAGTACTTCTCTTAGTCTTTTGTTGTAATTTCATTTAATTAGACAATTTTGGAAGGTGATTGATGTTAAGCATTGAAATGTATGCCAATAAGGTGCACATTTGTGAGATTTTGGTTGTTGTGTGTTATTTTGGAAGCATTGGCATGCAAAAACAAGACCAAAAATGAAGATTTGAAGTATCGATTTTCCAAGGGTCAACTTCAAACGGGTATATCTTGAGTTTTAGAGCTCGTATCGATGTAAGGCCTAGTGCATGTGATATCTTATCCTCTTAGCTTTCCAACGGTAGGTCGCACGCCCAAAATGACCAAGAAACGAGAGAGATATGGCTCTCGCAAAAAGAGGCTGAAACGCTGCCGGCGTCCTGTGACGCTGCCAGCGTCCACCGGCGCTGCCGGCGTCCGACACTGCTGGTACGCGACTATTTTTCCGCCTTCTTGTTCTTTGAAGCCCATTTCTCAAGGCCCCTAGGTTTTCGGACCAAGGGTGTTTAAGAATCAGATTTTAGAGAGAGAAGGACATCCCCTACATTTCATTCATTCCATAGAAATCTCTCAAGGTTTGGTTCTTCACTTTGGCTTGTAATTTGGTTGAACTTTATTTTTGGTTTGTAATATTGGATTATGGGTAGCTAATCTTCCAATTACTTGGTGTAATTTGAACAAGTTCACACCTTTAGCATTGTAGGACTCTCTAATCCTCCTCTTCCTTATTTAATATAATTTTATTGTGTTAATCTTTCATGTTTAGTAGATGAATGTTTAGTTTGACTAGCTTGTCATCTTATTTGCTTAATGAATGCTTGTTCTTGGTAGGATTTGTCAACCTATACTTGAATGTGTGAAGTAAACTTGAAAGATTGCAACTTTGGTTTAAAGTTAGAGTCTTTTGAGTGGAAAATTATATGTTGTGTGATTTTAACATGGTTTAGTGTTGAGTTGCATGATTCTAGCTTAATCCTTTGGTTTAATACTTAAAGCTTACTTCTTTGATTGTGCTTATGTTTTAATAAGTATTGGTTAAGTTGTAAAGGGTCAATCTTGGTTGGTTTAATCCATGTTGACTATTTCTTAGGAGGTAGTATTAGATAAATAAGAAGAGAGGTATAAAAGGGGTCATCTTTGCTAATTGTTGTGTTACTTGGGAGAATTGCACTAAGTACTTTTATCATATTTGATTTCTTGCATAGAAGGTGTTTGTTCTATTGTCTAGCCTAGAATTTCATGTTTCAATTTGAGTAACCTTTTTAACCAAATTTCTTCCTATATGTTAATCTACATGTTTTCTCATTGTGAATATCATTGTTTGTGATTACTAGCAATTAGTGTCTTAATTAGTAATTAATACCTTAATTAGTGTTTAGTTTCTTAATTAGTGTCTTAGCTAATTGTTTAGAGTCTAGATTTAGCTTAATTTCGCCTTCTCTTGGGTTCGACCCTTTACTTATCATTTACGATCTTTATTTAAGATAGTTTGTGTTTTGTTTAAGAGATATAAATTGTTATTTGACCGTAGCTAATTAGCGGAATTAGCGACACCGCTTTTAAGCTCGTCAAATTTGGCGCCGTTGCCGGGGAAAGCAGCAAAGCTAAAGCTAGTCTAAACATTTGGCTTAAATTTTTATGTTCCTTTTTGTAAATATTAGGATTCAATTACTTGTTGTAGATTGTTTAACTTGTTTGATGAAATGGCAAACTTAAATTTTTTCCAATTTGAGAATGAACCATTTTGTGCATATTTTGATCGATTGCGGGACTATGCCTCAAATTGTCACTACTCTTATCAAACTTGGGAGCTTTGTCATGTTTTGTTTAATGGGTTGAATGAACAAACCATGTTTCATGTTCATCGTTTGAGTGATGCAAAGTTTAAGTATGAGTTTGATTATGAAGAGAAGTGGGATTTTTTCCTTTACTTGGCTAAAGAGACATTTATATGGGAGTTGGAAAATTCTTGTCAACCCCAATTCAACCAAAGTAAGGAAATGCCTACCAATGACACATCTTCAATGAGCATCAATGACATATTGCAAGATATTATCAAAGGGGCACAAGACCTTGAGAAAGCTAATCAAATTGAAAGGGCAGCTAATCTGTAACACCCGGAAATGTACCCTATTTTTCTAGTAGAAATATTTTACGAAATCTTTTCAGTAATTTTTAAGTTATAAATTATAATTGTAAGTTCCGAGTCAAATTTAGAATTTCCGAGTTCGTATTTGGAATTTCTGAGAGATTTCATGAAAAAGCCGTCTTAAGTCAAGTTTGACTTTCTTGACTTTGAAAATCGTCTTTGACTTTTTCTCTCATAACTCACACAACTCCATTCCTTAACCTAATATTTCATTTCATCACAAAAATCAAACACCTTTCTTTCTTCTTCCTTAAGCAACTTTCCCTCTTTGAATATCGATCTTAGAATTGGCGTAGTTTCTTCGTTACTCGATAGAATTTACGTAAGTTTATCTTATTCTTCCTCCCGTACCTTCCTCTATCCGTATTGATAATAAAATTATCGTCTTTCTCGTTTTTTAAGCATTCCGTCTTTCTCAAGATGACTTTCTTCATCTTTTTACGATCTATTTGTAGAGGTGGCGACCTCCAAGATCCCGACAAAGACTATTTCCTTATAGAAGAGGAGCGTGACGATCATTAGAGACGCTTAAAGGTAACGGTGAAGGGTTACTCGGTATCACTTACGTGTTTTACTTGTTTATATGCTAGAAAATCGTATTAGATTACGATTAGGAAGTTTAGAATCCATGCTATGATTAGTAAATGATGTTATATGATGAATATGGATGATATATATTGATTGTTGTTGATTATTAGAAGTATAATTGAGTTTTGCAATGAATTGGTTGAGCTTTGGAAGCTCTCGGGTGAAGAAGTGCTCCCAGCCGGTCGACCGGCCGCCGGTCTGACCACCGGCTGGGAACACATCAGAAACACCTTTGGAAATTGAGAATTTGTATGAAGTGGTGCTCCAGGCCGGCCAACCGGCCACCGGTCAACCCACCGGCCTGGAACACATCAGTGTTGAAGTTTTGAGTTTGGTATGATTGGCTGTGCCGGTCGACCGGCCGCCGGTCGACTGACCGGCCCAGACCCCTTTCCTCTGTTTTTGAGTTTTTGCCTGTGTTCTGAGCCGGCCAACCGGCCGCCGGTCTCCAGCCCGGCCTGGAACACGGCTGTATATTTTTCCTTCAACTTCTAAAACTCGTAATTTATATTAGTTCGCATGATCGGTTTATCGTATAATTTTACGTAATGTCTTATAATATTCATGTTTTGAATATATGATATCTCTTTCGCATGTATCACATGTTTCGTGACGGTTTTCGATATGTTCCCACTTTGAGTCGGTTTTTACATATATTACGGTTTGAGCACGATTTGGTCTTGTGCTTTGTCTTCTCATTCCCTTGGCTACCCTTCCGTTCGTAAGGCTGGAATGTCGGAACGGAGAGGTATCCTACTGCTTAAATGCATGTGTTAGTGGGCATATGACGACGTTGTTGGGAGTTGAACGCTATGCGTTGATCGACCCGGCCGTCAAATGTTGTATACTTGCGAGGTGGTGTTATTTGCATGTAGCGTACCGCTTGTTATGAGGCTTGAGCTGTTTTCCGCCTCTTTCGTGAATTGATCTACCGAATTTGGGGTACTCGGCGTCTAGTGTAAGACCGAGTCTTGGATGCGAAACGTGTATCGCATGTCGAATCGGAACAGTTTATTCGAGATCCTGGCCAGGTTTAGACTAGGACGTATTATTATAGTGTGTCTACCAGAGGAAATAGTCACATAGGCGAAATGTAGCATCGTGTATGAGTTCAGGGAAAGGCTTATCCCGTGGATGCCTGTTAATCATACTTGCCATGTACACGATGCTAGTGCGTTTCATTTACCGTGAGAGTTGTCGTCTTTGTGTCGTTGTCTTTGAATGCGTGATTTCATGATTGTATTCATGGTCATTGCATGACTGACACCGTCCTTGTCTTGGTTCGTGAATGGATGATAATATGTTGGATATTAGGTGATCATCGCATGACTTGACTGGTTTGTCTGTCGAGTCTCAATCTTATCAATCTTATACCGCTAACGGTGAGATGCAAGCCCTAGTGAGCGTATTCGATTGCCTAAGAGTGTCTATTCCGAGTCTTGGAATAACATGATGGTTACGGATTTGATTTCTATATGATCTTATCATTATATCTCGTATTGCCTATTTATTCTTATCGCAACTCACATGTATATATATATATGCATGCTTTACTTTCGTATTACCTTATGTGTACGTTTGATGTAATATGGCTGGGAGAACCCGGAGTTACTCCCCACTGACTGTGGCATTCATGTTTTTCATGGATGAACAGGTTTCTTGCGTGGATGATTTTTGGCTGTGACATTTTGGGGTTCGGGTGTGAGCTAGCGGGCGTTGTCCCTGGAAGTTCACCTCTAGACGATAGTAGCTAGTTTTGGTTAAACACTTGTTCTTTGCTAACATTTTAAGAGACCCCGTCTCTTTATTGTATATTCCGTACTTAGTTTGTAATATTTTGACACTCCTCGTTTTATTTAACTTGCATGTATAAAAGTTTTTAAAAACTACCTATTTCCGCATTATAATTCGCATGCTTGTTTGATTTATTATTCCGCATTCGCGAGGGTTGTCACAGTTGGTATCAGAGCTTTGATCGCTCCCGACGCACACACGTGAACCCTAACTTAAACTACTTGACCTTGAAATAATAAATGAGAGAGTTGGGTAGAAGTTAAGGACTTTATTTGGTAGTCTATTTGTTTTTGCTAATTGATAGGATAACTTAATTTGTCTTTGTTTCTTATGAAGATGGTTAGACCGCGTTCAGCTGATAATATTATGATGGAGGCTCTTGCTCAAGTGCTGAAGAATCAGCAAGATGCCGCTCTAGCTAATGCCAACCAAGTTCACCCTAGAAGGGAGGACAATCAACAAGGTGGTTATGCATGGGTGGCGGGTCAAATTGCAAGGAGTAAGATCGTGCCTTATGGTGGAGAACCGGATCCTACGGAGCTATCCGATTGGTTCCGGGAGATGGAAAAACAGTTTGATCTTTACCAAGTCCGGGAAGAGGATAAGGTGAGGATTGCAAAGCACTTTCTAGTGCGAGAAGCCGACAACTGGTGGGCTATCACAAGTGCCACCGCAACTCTTGAAGAAGACTTCAACTGGGCTTGCTTTAAGGCTCTTGTGGAGGGTAGATTTTACCCTAAGGAGCTTAAACAGCAGAGGCTCAAGGAGTTCATAGATTTTAAGCAAGGTAACCTATCGGCTCAAGATTTTACGACGGAGTTTAATAAGCTCGCTCACTTTGCGCCAAGGCTTATTCGTGATGATGAAGATCGTGCATTCTACTATCGTAATAAGTTGAATGCCGTGCTGCAAAGTAAAGTGAGAAGGGGTACCGCGTCCTTTGGAGATCTCTACGACGATGCCTTATGGGCTGAAAATTCAATGAAAGCTATTCGAGATGAGGCGTTAATGAATAATCCCTCTCCTTCTTATGCTCCTAGGCCGAATGCTTTTGGGAAGAGGCCGTTTATCCCGTCTTCTTCTAATTCCTATGCTAACAAGAGGAGGTTTAATCCTTCTTCCAATGCCAATCCAAGGAATCCTTCTCCTTTTATTCCTAGAGCTACTTCAAATGTAGTTCATAGGCCTTATGCTCCTCAAGCTCAAGCTCAAGGTCGTCAATGTAATCGTTGTAGACAACCACACCACCCCGGTGTGTCTTGTGCCAACCGACCTTACATTTGCTTCTTCTGTCAGAAGGGTGGTCATCGCTACGAGGATTGCCCCGATCGAAAGTTGCCCCCTCCTCCTAAGCCTAAGGGTTCAATCTTTGTCATGAGCCGTGCCGAAGCCGATGCTCATCCCGAGATCATTACTGGTATGTTCTCAATTTTAGAGCAACCGTGTCTTATTTTATTTGATACCGGTGCTTCAATGTCTTTTGTGTCATCGACCTATGCTAGTAAATTATCAATCAAGCCTACATCTAGTGAGGATACTCCCATATCCTTACCTTCCGGAGATATTATCTCTTGTTCAACCCTTTATCCAAATGTACCTATATCTATTTCGGGTTCTATCTTTCCCGCGAATCTTCTTAAGTTTCCTTTAGGCGAATTTGATATTATATTAGGTATAGATTGGCTAGCTATGTATCATGCTAGGTTCGAGTGTCGTGATCAAAAGATTTTCTTAAAGAGTCCTTTAGGTGTTAGAATAACCTATAAGGGATCTCATCCCCGTAAAGGTGTGTCTTTAATTTCCGCTTTGAAGTTGGTAAGTATGGTTAGAAAAGGTTACAAAGCATTCTTGTGTGTTGTGACTTCTTCAAATACCTCTTTGCCAAGTATTGAAGATGTGCCTATTGTTCGAGAGTTCATTGATGTATTTCCCGAAGATTTGCCCGGGATTCCTCCCGAGAGAGATGTTGAATTCTCCATTGATCTTGTCCCTGGTTCTGGTCCAATTGCCAAAGCTCCTTATCGTATGGCTCCTTCTGAATTGAAAGAGTTGAGAAAGCAGTTGGATGATATGATTGAAAAGGGTTTTATTCGACCAAGTGCCTCGCCTTGGGGTGCTCCTGTCCTTTTTGTGAAGAAGAAGGATGGTTCTATGAGGTTGTGTATCGATTATCGTGAATTGAATCGGATTACAATCAAGAATAGGTATCCTTTACCAAGAAGTGAAGATTGTTTGATTCAATTAAAGGGTGGCTTTACCGTTTGCGAAGATTGATTTGCGGTCGGGTATCATCAAATTCGGGTTA
>JAIUZE010071580.1:0-10777 GCA_022085475.1 Heliosperma pusillum | reverse complement strand
TAAGTCGAGTGGCATAATGAGCCAACTCATTGCACCGAGTAGTAAACTCCTGAACTGATAGTTTTTCTTGCTTGAAATCCATAAACTCTTTCAGCTTTTGTTGTCTCAACTCATCGGGGTAAAACCTCGCTTCCAAGAGCTCACGGAAACGAGCCCACCCAAAATTAGGCTCCAACTTAGCGGTAGGACCAGAAAGAGTCCACCCTGGATCCGCTTCCTTCTCTAAGAAGTGAGAAGCAAGACGAACCTTATCCTCTTCAAGGACATCATAAAGAGAAAAACTCTTTTCCATTTCTCGTAACCACACAGAAAGCTTAACGGGATCAACTTCGCCATCGTAGGTTTTGGCTTGGCTCCTCGATAGCTGTGAAGCAACCCACGTACAACTCCCGTGTCTCTCACGGTCAGGAATAGGAGTAGGAATCGGATTTGCCTGCTGGTTTTGCTGGTTTTGCTGGTTTTGGATAATAACGGTCAGAGCTGCTAAGATCGTGTTGTCAATCCTCGGAGGCATCTTGCAAAATAAAACACAGATTAGTACTTATCATTTAGCAAGAACAAAGAGACTACAACATAAATCCTAATCTACCCATCTTACCCTTCTATCTCACGGTTTATTATTTATTACGGTCAAGTTATTTATGCAAGGGTACACAAACGTGCGTCGGGAGCAAAATAGCTCTGATACCAACTGTGACACCCTCAAATTTGCGGAAAGAAAAAAAAAAAATTTATTTAAATACGTAAACGAAATATAATGATACATAACGAAGGTGTCATAACATAAAAAGGTCATTACAAAACGGAAATACTATTATACAAAAGAAATCTACAAGACGGGAGACATATCTCCCGTATAAATACGGAAATAAAACGAGTGTATAATAATATACAATCTAAGAACCGAATATAGGTCCACGGTAAATACTTCGCTCGCTAGCTCGTCAATGTACCCCAAATATGCATTCACCACCTGTTCGACAGCATTAAATATAAACACGGAAGCCACAGTCAGTGGGGAGTAACTCCGAGTTCTCCCAGCCACGAAATGTCGAGTTTAATTAAACATGAATAACATAAAAGCAATGTATATTGAAAATACAAAACTTAAACATATATGATATGCTTTTCATGTTATGAAACAATTAACTAACATATAACCTATAATATGAAAGCTATCATGTGAAACCGATAATAAAATATAACAAGAGGTAGGGAAGCTGGTATGCTAGCTCAGAGGTTACCCTGTAACGTGGCCATGATACACTCAAACCCTAATCAACAAGTAATCATGTGAATCAGTTAACAATCGGTAATCCAAACTCTATCAATCCTAGCCGGCTTGCATCTCACCTTCTAGAACTCATAGAATCATACATACATGAAATACCAATACTTCTACAAACAGGCATAAGTTCTTAGAACCGTCAATAGTCGACTTCTGTAACTCGAGGCTATACCACAAGGTAGGAAAACATCCTAGTCCTAGACTGATCAGACCTAGCGACAACAGCTATTTCATTCCCCGTCTCATGACCAAAAGTACACAAGAAACTCTACTAGGCGACCCCCTAAGCAGAGATGGCTATTACTTAAAGCTGGCTCCCTTCCCAAAGCGGGAAATCCGTAGGGATGGCCATGCCACGAACTTGGAATAAACCCACCAAGACGGGGACACAAAAGCTATTAACCATGAACTATATACTCGTTAAAGATAGTACGGGCCTATCAATGTCATGGTCCAAGATACTCATTTAGAATTAGAATGGTCAAGACGCAATCTACTCATAATTCTCTATGGGTACTTAGTCAACACGACACCAACCATATAATCAAACAGTCACGGGAAAAACATCCTATCATGTGACTAATTGCATATACATCATATTCAAATATCATATCGCCTCATATCTACTAAGGCTAATTCAATAATTAAATAAAATCTTACTTGAAGACAAATCCCCGACCCGAGTCCCGCGACGGGTCATCAGTCAAAACGGGGCTGACTAGATCTTAGTTTGACCAAACCCGTTTGGTCAAACCGGCTAGAAACAGAGTCTTTTTCACATAGACTTAATCATAAAAATCAACATATTTAATACATGTTATTTTCTTAAAACTTCTAACATGTGAAATATTACGACATCCCAAAACCCGTTTGACTTAAAGAATATAAATTTAAACTACGATCTCGTCTTATAATTTCTAACATGTGAGAAATAATAATTTTATGAAAAACTTTTTAATTAAATATTTTACTTATTAATATTGCTCACTTGCTAATTATTACAAAACGCGATAAAATAACGACAACTCAAAAACCGTCACAAGTCCCAAAGTGGGACCCACGGGCTGATTTTTGGGCCAACATGACACGGCCTGAACTGGGCCCCCACGGACAGATTTGGGCCTGTTTTGGCCTTTTAACGATTTTACTAAAACCGTTTCTAATTAATTCCCGCATGCTTTAACATAATAAAAACCCGTCAAAACAACAACCAAACAATCAAACATCGACACAACCCAAAGACCAAAACCCGGACCCACCATGGACCAACCCAGACCGGTCTGGACCGGCCTGGACCGGCTGGTTCGGTCCGGTTCACCACCACCACTATTTCCGGCCACCACCACAACAACAACCCAAATTCCAAATTAATTCTAGCATGTTTTTAATTAACAACATCCATTTTAAACAATCAAAACAACCATCAATCATACAAAAATCATGATTATGAAGAATCATCTAAATTCATCAAGAACCACCAACATGTTATAAATTCATAAAACACCAGAATAACCACTACTTAACATGTTACTAACTAAAAATCATAAAATCATAATAATATGAACAAAACTAAAGATGAACCAAAACTAAAGAAAACAAAAGCTATGTAACATATATCCGTCGAGTAACTCGGAATCGTTACCTTAGCTAAGCAAGTCAATTAGCACCAAAATAAGAAGTATAAACTAAGAAACCCGTCTTCTAATCTTCCCCTAATATATACGAGTCACCAAACTCGTCTTCAAAATCTTCCCCTATAAGAAATGACAAGAAAAACATTATTAGAACTTAAAATATGAATTCCCATAATTAAAGTGTTGAAACGATTTTGTCGGAATTGGAAATAAAACGTACTTGAAGCTGAGGAGCGAAAGAGCGGAGAGGTCGAGTCTAGAAATATAGAGGACGGATCTTAATTAAAGAAACGAAGATTTTATGAAGGTTTTGCTCAAGAACGATGAAGAACAATTGATGAACGACGAAGAACACGAAGAACGATTAAAGAAAGTGATATTTTGATCTTTATTTGATGTGTTGAAAAATGAAAAGTTGTTAGTGAGTGGAGTGTTGTGTGAGCCGTGTAAATATAGGCAAAGATGGATGTCGGGTTCTGAAATTATTGTTACGGAATTGACTCGCGATTAATAATTATTTTACGGTAATCGATTAAATATAATTCGATATTAAGATAATTAAATTAAATATCAAGATATTATGTTATTATAATAAAAAGAAAGACAAATATCTAGTCCTATTAGAGGCCTAGAAAACCGTGTGGTATGGTGACTGTCGGATCAGTTTTGTAAACGATTTGCGTAATTTTCGTTAACTGATCGATAAAGTTAATAAATATCTAGATATTTTGATTAGTTTAATCAAAATAAATAAAATATCTAATGGTGAGTGGAAAACGATGACACACGCGTGTGACTCATGCCAAAGTCGAGTTTTGAATTTGTTACGAGATTTACGATGAGTCGGGAATAGTTAAATGACGTTCGGTTAAAACCGTAAAAGTTATTCTTTAAATTCCGAATACATTCAAAATAATTATATTAAATTATGATAAATCTTAATAAATCTAAATAAAAATAAATCAAAAATATTATTTTTTTAAATAAAAGTTCGGTCTTCAAACTTATCAGTCGAGTCGGGAAAAGTCAACGAAAGTCAAAGTCGACTTAAAAGTCGAGAAAAGTCAAAGATGACTTAAAAGTCAAGAAAAGTTTAGGACGACTTAAAAGTCAAGAAAAGTCAATGGCGACTTTTAAAAAGTCAGGAAAAGTCAAAGACGACTTAAAAGTCAAGAAAAGTCAAAGATGACTAAAAATGGTCTTTTCATGGAATCCCTCAAAAATTCCAAATACGAACGCGGAATTTCAAAATAAGACTCGGAACAAAAATTCCTATTTTAAAAACTTAAGTTCTACTGAAAAGTGTTAGTAAATATTTTTACTAGAAAAATTGGGTATTTTTCGGGTTGTTACAATAACCATTATCAATCAACATATAAATGTACTGAGTAAGAAACCCTACCTCAAGGGAAATTCGCAAAAATAGTAAGCAAGACTAGAATCCCTCCACTATGAATTCCCCTCCTAACAACATACAATAATCCAATATAAACATTAATCTAACATCCTAATCCCAAATCTGATTAGGGTGCTAATAAGTCTATTCCACAATACTAAATAAACTAGAGATTGAGATACTTACGACAAGATTTATGTAAAAGATGATTCTAACGAACGAAAATGACATTCAGGAGCTTAGAGATGGATTAAGGTAATTAGGGAGATGTTTGAGAGTGTTTTAGGGTTTTAATGAAAGTGAATGATCCAAAACCGCTCAAAAAACCCGTCAAACCGGTGCACTCGATCGGTCGAGCGCACAAGACACTCAATTGAGTACACCCCTTACTCGACCGAGTAACACTCATATAGAAGCATGCATAAGCGACACACCCACCTATTTGGTTAAGTACTCCTTTCTCGACCGAGTACCAAGCCAACAAAATACGGAGTATTACAGTCTTTCTTCCTTATAAACGAACGTCGTCCTCGAAGTTCACAACCCAACACACTGCACAAACGCAACATCATCTTCTACTACAACTCACCACATAATCTAGTATCAAACTCAAAATGAAGCCAACACGAAATTTCCATCATACACAACTAAGACCAATAATAAGGCAAAAGCCTTACAAAAATAGATACTCCCTCCGTCCCGGTCATTTGTTTACCATTTCCATTTTAGAGTGTCTCATTCATTTGTTTACCTTTCTATATAAGGATGGTAATCTATGAGTAATTTGATCACCCAATGGGACTATTGTCCACATGTCATCTACCAAGTACCACCACAAATAGTCCCCTACCATTTCCTTAATAATTGTGCCAAAAGCAAAGGTAAACAAATGACCGGGAAGGAGGGAGTACAAACTATTACAGGGTTATTTTGAGTTAGGTCATTTCTTATATTTTTTTCTTTCGTTCTTCTCGTTTATTTTAATTTTTTTTTAATATCTAAGTAGAGAATATTCTAGGTTATCTTATTTATAATTTCTAGATTTAAAATTTCAAGATTGACTATTAATTAAGATCATAATCAAATGCCAGTCCTTGGTGTCCTGGAAGGGGACGTTTTTGTCGGATAGATTATCTTTGACGGTTTAACAATGTTCTTCGATTGATCGATTATTAATACATTAATACCCTTATGGGTTTTCCTACAAAAAGTGTTTTAAGGTATGATCATTATTGGCTCATATCGAACATTATCAAATGTGTTTTAAGATATGAGTTACTAAAAGTGTGTTAAGGTAAAGTCATTAAAAGTGAATTCAAATTAACTAATTCCGGTTACTTCAGTTCATTAAAATCGGGTCACTTTCGGACCAGGAAGTTTCGGGTCGGGTTGGTTTTGCCATGTTACTTTCCACTATTATTCATTTTACACGAGAAATAAAATATAAGAAGGAAACTATATGGATTTAAAATTTAAAATCCTAGAAATACCTACGGTGATGTTGGTTTTAACAGGAATTTTTAAAAATACGCATTTCCTTATAGTCATTTATTTACCTTTACTTTTGGCACAAAGATTATGTGACACCCCGCGATTTCACAAGAAAGTAAACACATAGATTTGCAGCGGAAATACGAGATTTTTAAAAACTTTAATAGCAAAACCGCGAATGTCACTATAATATAAAAACCAGAACTTAGTTTATAAATCATTTATACAAATTATAACTTAAATAAATGTAAGGGATCTCAATCCCTTGATAAAAACACAAATAAGATATCAACTAATGTAAACTACAACGCTAAGGGTGAATCGTTGTAAGTACAACGCTCGTTAACTCACTCGTCATACCCCATTCACCACCAACCTGCACCATGTTCATTCTTGAAACATGAATGGCAAAGTCAGTGGGGAGTAACTCGGGGTTCTACTAGCCATATTGTTGGAGTGAGTGTCCTCAACAATAGTGCGATCACATAATTAAATCTCATTAACGAGAATACAAAGGGATGATTAACATTATAGTCAACTGATCCACATTAATCGGTAATGATTGGCTTACTAGAGTTTGACATTACTGTCGTATGACGGTGGTGGTCTGTTGATCCCTTGAGGTCACACCGAAAGGACGATTCCCTAATCAAGAATATTAATTAATTGTATAACGATACAGATTAATTAATCCCTTAAACAGGACGAGTTTACGAGTGAGAAATATATCTTATTGTAATATGATTCAATAATATTAAATAATATAATTGTTATATTAGAATGCTTAATGTTTATGAAACATTTGAGATAGGCATGATTGGTTCATCATAATTACAATTAATTGTAGATCATGTCAACCAAGTATGAGATGACCCATTTTATATATATGTGATTATAAATTATGACTTAAAATGTTAAGTTTAATTTATTTGACATGAAATTGTATTTAAATTAGTTAAATACATAATTATATTATAACATAACATGTCACATGTCACATGTCACATGTCACATGTCACATGTGTGACAATTGACAAAAACACAAAAATAAAATGGACACCCATGTTAACATGGGTGCACCGGTTTTATGAGGGATAGGGTAGGGTTAGGCTTTAATTTTGTTCTAATCAATATTAAGCATCATGATTAGTATCCTAAACACGTATAGCCAACCTATTGTTTTGGTAAGACAAAAAGTAATGAGCATGCTCTTTGCTCCCATGCTTGGCTGGTTATTTGTGTTCAAATAAGAGGATGTTTTCTTCTTATGAACTAACTTAATGATATCTCATAATATTTGTACAACATCTCACTAGAAATCACAAAATACTTAGAAACTTTAGAAGTTTCATAGAACTTGTATTTTTGTGGATTGAACTCGACATTTCTAAGGTAGAAATTTCGAGTTTCATACTTGTTATTAAGGGGATCTTGTTTGTTGTTCTAGTAAAGCAATATTCAAGAGATTAAGGATAGTCTAGGTGCATCACCAAGGAGAGTTCCTATACTTGGAACTAGGAAGTTCATCCATACACTCTTAAGCTCAAGAACAAGTACAAGAAGATGTCTTGTACTTGTGCCCAATACCCGAAATAATCAAAGTGAGGAACATTTTGTTTCTCTATTTAGGTTTATATAATTAGCATGTAAATAGATCTTGGAAACTAATTAAAGATTTAATTAGTATTTCATAAGAAATGTCTTATGAGTAGGTATATGAACCTAACACATATCACATCAAAACGCACATAAAAAAGCATATAACCATACCTCGTCATGCATACATACATATCATGCCGGATACAAGAATTACATTACATACTAGCAATATATATAAGCATGTGAATCATTAATCATCTCCTCTTCATATAACAAGGACTCGGGGAAGACTACCCTTTGCAACGATATGAATTACTATCCGCTTGCATCTCACCATTAGCAACCATATGCTTGAGAAGGTGAGGGAGTCGACAAGCAAACCAATCATAGGCACTCAAGAATCCAGTACACCATCAAACACCTCATCATATGATCAAACATAGTCTCACGGTAAATGACACGCACAAGCATCTGTACTTAGCAAGTATGACCAACACGTCCACGAGATAAACATTTCGTAGACGAAAGACTCACTTCCTCCCAGTAGGACGACGATAATAATACGGTCCTAGTCTAAACATGGTCAGACTCTCAGGACAAGACGTGTACCCGATTTGACATGCGATAAACATTTCGCATCCAAGACTCGAACAACTCAAAGGACGTCGAGTACCCCAAATTCGGCTAAATTACGCGAAAGAGGCGGAAAGAGCACAAGTATTATATTCCGGCTAAACTTCGCGGATGACAAGGACAAAACAAACAAGCGAGTACGCTACATGCAATGAAACCACCTCGCAAGGATACAACATTTGACGGTCCGGTCGATCAACGCTTTGCATTCTCCTCCCAAGAACGTCGTCATATCCCCACTACAACAATAGAAAGTACCTTTATCGCTCCGACATAAAGTATAACGAGTATTAGGGTACAAAAGGGAAATGAGAGGTCAATATCATCCAACAACCAAGACTGAACAACTACTTAAGGCATAAACAACCTAAGCACGGGAAATATCTAAGAACCGTCACTAAACATGTGGGAAACGCATGTGAGGTACAAAATAGTCTATATATGATTATACAATGTCATTACGTAAGGTTATAAGACAAACAAACTATAAGAATCATTACCTGTGAAGACAAGTGAAAGAAGAGAAGGAAAAAGGGATCAAGGTCTCAGCCGGTCAGGGGGGACCGGCGGCCAGGTACCCGGCTGGGTACCCTTCATCAATGACAACAACTCACAACACAGGGACTCCCAGCCCGTTGGGGTGGCGGAGGCTGGGTGTAACACCCGGAAATGTACCCTATTTTTCTAGTAGAAATATTTTACGAAACCTTTTCAGCAAATTTAAGTTTTAATTTAGAATTTAAAGTTTCGAGTCAAATTTAGAATTTCCGAGTTCGTATTTGGAATTTCCGCGAGATTCCATGAGAATCTCGTCTTAAGGCGAGTTTGACTTTTCTTGACTTTTAAGTCGTCTTTGACTTTTCTTGACTTTTAAGTCGTCTTTGACTTTTCTTGACTTTTAAGTCGTCTTTGACTTTTCTTGACTTTTAAGTCGACTTTGACTTTTGTTGACTTTTTCCCATAAATATCTCATACTCTCCTATCCTAATTCATTACTCATACAAACACATTACAAAACTTTCTTCTTCCTTAAGAAACCACCAAAAACCCTTGCCTCCATTTTGATCCATCTTTGAATCATCGTATCTCGCTCGTTTCTTGTCGAAATTCACGTAAGTTCGTCTTATTCTTCCCCTCTTATCTTCCTCTATCCGTATTGGTAATAAAATTACCGTCTTTCTCGCTTTTTAAATTATCCGTCTTTCTCAAAGTGAAATATATTCATATTTTATTACCTAATTGTAGGTGGAGACTACTAGGAAGGCTTAGTAATCGATTAAAGACGCGAAAAGGTAACGGTGAAGGGTTACTCGATATCGTTTACGTGTTTTACATGCTTTATATGCTAGGATTCGTATTTATAATATGATTAGTAAGTTTAGGAATTATGTTATGGATGATGATTATTTTTATTTGATGATTTTTGATGATGAATATTGATTGTTGATAGTTGATAGAAGTGAATTATGAAAATTGGAAATGATAGAAATGGTGTTTGTTGTTCTCGGGTGACTTGTGCAATTTCACTGCACCGACCCTTTTTCGTAGAATGATCATATCTCCTTCGTTACTTGCTTTTTTTGGGCTTGTGACCACTCGTTGGAACCGTAAGAGGATAAGCTATCACCTCGACTTAGAATTTCTGTATTTACATGTCTAGAAATCTAGTTATGACAGTTTGAAGTGAACCCTTGTTTTAGTTAGTTTCCAAACTTGTTGTTTTGGAGAGGTAACTATGTTTCTTATTCATTATGCTTCATAAACCTGTTCTAATGCTTATGTATCATGTATTGATTCATGTTTATCATATTTAAACTTATATGATTCCCTATTCTCATGTTTTGTGACGGTTTATGGTATGTTCCCACTTTGAGTCGGTTTTTACAAATGATACGGTTTGAGCACTATTTTGTTAAGTGCTTTGTACTCTCTTTCCCTTGGCTACCTTCGCGTTCGTAAGGCTGGAATGTCGGAACGGGGAGGTATCCTTCTGCTTAATTGCATGTGTTAGTGGGCATACGACGACGTTGTTGGGAGGCGAACGCTATGCGTTGATCGACCCGGCCGTCAAATGTTGTGTACCTGCGAGGTGGTGTTATTTGCATGTAGCGTACCGCTTGTTATGAGGCTTGTGCTCTTTTCCGCCTCTTTCGTGAATTGATCTACCGAATTTAGGGTACTCGGCGTCTATGATTGACCGAGTCTTGGATGCGAAACGTCATCGCATGTCGAATCGGAAAATGTGATTCCGGGAATCTGGCCAGGTTTAGATTAGGACCGGATATTTATATCGTCGTCCTACCGGAGGAAATTAGTCTACATATACGAAATGTTAATCGAGTATGAGTTCAGGGAAATGCTTTATCCCGTGGATGCCTGTTAATCATACTTGCCATGTACACGATGCTAGTGCGTTTCAGTTACCGTGAGAGATGTTGTCTTGTGTCGTCTTTGAATGCGTGATTTCATGATATTGTTCATGGTCATTGCATGATTGGACACCGTCATTGTCTTGGTTCGTGAATGGATGATAATATGTTGGATTTGTGTAATCATCGCATGACTTGACTGGTTTGTCTGTCGAGTCTCAATCGTATCAATCTTATACCGCTAACGGTGAGATGCAAGCCCTAGTGAGCGTATTCGATTGCCTAAGAGTGTCTATCCCGAGTCTTTGAATAACATGATGGTTACGGTTTTGATTTCCACATGATCTCATCATTATCTATAGAATTG
>JAIUZE010071579.1:0-28107 GCA_022085475.1 Heliosperma pusillum | reverse complement strand
ATTATTATCAGATTACATGATAGCTTCATATGCTAGGTTATATGTTAGTTATTTGTTTCATAACATGAAAAGCATATCGTATATGTTAAGGTTTTGTATTTTTCATATACATCTCTTTGATGTTATTCATGTTTTATTAAACTCGACATTTCGTGGCTGGGAGAACTCGGAGTTACTCCCCACTGACTGTGGCTTCCGTGTTTATATTTAATGCGGTTGGCAGGTTTGTGATGAATACTTGGGTACATTGACGAGCTAGCGAGCGAAGTATTTACCTTGGACCTATATTCGGTTCTTAGATTGTATATTATTTATACACTCTTTTATTTCCGTATTTATACGGGAGATATGTCTCCCGTTTCAGATACTGTTATGTATAACATTATTTCCTTTTTGTTATGAACCTTTTTATTTAAGACACCTTCTTATGATGAATATATTTAATAGTAGGTTCCGGTTTTAAAATATACCGATTTTCACTAAAGTGAACCTATTAGAAACGTATTCTCATCTTTTATTTATTTAAATTATTTTTTTCTTTCCGCAAATTTGAGGGTGTCACACAAGCACTTCATTTCTTAAAGTCAACATGTTTGAAAAAAGGGCTTGGTTATTCCTCATAAATTTGGAGACAAAGAGTATTTTATCATTCCCCCTACCCCAATCAAGAGTGATTCCAAGCCTAACTGAGACTCCACCTCTGCTGCTGCCCAAGACACTCGCAGAACCATATTGTATAATGGCTACAAAATACAGCAACTTATATTATGAACTATATCATAGTTTTCGCAATTAAATTCAGTATACGATAAAAGATTTTGTAGTGGAATCTAACCTTTTATTTTTGAGTCGGGAGTGTGAGAATATTTTTTCCCACCCGTTCCTCCCTTCTGTCTTATTGTTACCTTTTTCCCTCTTTCTCAACAAAGGTTGGATGATTTTACTCTTCATCTCATTCAGCTGTCTTATTTGCTCGAGGGCCACACTCCTACTTTCATTTTTATCACTCAATATCATTGTTGCTGCTCACCAACAAAAAATATCATGTGAAGCAGTATGAACAAGCCACAGTTTACGTTACTCTAATCAGATTGCCAAATAAAGGGCATATTTTGCATATCGAAGTCCTTCGCTTGTAGACCATTTTCATGACCTTTGCTGATGAGGACGTCAACATATGTGGCGAACTACATATTTTTAAAAGAAGATACGTAGGAAATTCAATTATTATATAAAAGAAATCATAATTTAAGTATGTTTTGCTTTATGAATGAAACACTTACAGCACAAACAGCCAAGCTTGTTTATGATGATCGCTCAAATCTTCACGAGTTTTGTTGTCCATATAAAACGCTAACTTCCTCGTGAAGTCAATGCACACACATAAAAAATGGTCGTGCAAAATAAAGGAATGAATACTTAAGAAAAAACATAGGCAATAAAGTATCAATATTCTGGCAATACAATATCATCCATTATTTGGAAAATTATCATGTTTATTATCCATTTCTCTTACCATATCTGAATCCAAATTAAACGGCTGCTTAAAAAAGATCAACCATGTGTTTCATGCACCATATACTTATGTCGTATATTTTTCCCTATCAACATCATTTTCACTCATGGCATTCAACTCCGTTAGGGGCCCCTGGTTTTGTCATAATGGCACATGATAAGTCTCTTTGACACATTTGACAAATTGCTAATTTAAAGAATTTATAACGTACGAAGTTGATTAAATAAAAAATGTATTTGAAGTAGACATACCGAGTGGTCAATACCATAGAAAATTCTGCTTGGTTGGTTGTTGGCATTTTCTGTCATTTGCAAGTCATTCAGCAATAATGTCCATGCTTCAATGACATTATGTTCTATTAGTTCTCGAGGCAACAACGACTTAATATCGGATTTCGATAATAACGTGATAAACTCAACACTGGAAGACAGTATTCCTGTACAATTTTATCAAAGAACTATGATTAGTTTTTGAACAATAATATGAACCAATTTCAATTGAATGCTATTATATTTTTAAATAATTACACTCCTTGTATTTTATGATCATCAATAAAGCAATAATCCATGACCTCCTTTCGAAGCTTCAACACATGCTCAAACAAATCCGTATTTTCCAACAAAAACTCAGACTCTATAGGTACATCCTTGCCCGACAATCCACAATCCAGAGCACAACCCAAA
The DNA here is from genome assembly GCA_022085475.1 of Heliosperma pusillum. Classification (NCBI taxonomy): domain Eukaryota; kingdom Viridiplantae; phylum Streptophyta; class Magnoliopsida; order Caryophyllales; family Caryophyllaceae; genus Heliosperma; species Heliosperma pusillum. The sequence continues at coordinate 25,908 of JAIUZE010071579.1, read as the reverse complement.
TGACTAGGCACCACAGCTGCAGATTGATCGGGTATTCTTTTTTAGTGGAACAAATACTCAATGATGCATCTCATTTCATGTATAACATCATTCTCACGAGCGTCCTCCTCATCATTTTCAGCACCTTTTGTTTCTTTATTGTTCTCACTCTCATTCATGTTCTCAAATTCTCTTTCAGGTATAACCTCGTTCGCACGAGTTGTCTCCACATGTGTTGTGCCATCATTAAAACCCTTATTTACTTCCCCCTCGACTGAACCCGTTGCTCCATAACCAATTTTTATTATAACCTCATTTACACGAGCGTCTTCTTCATCATTTTGCTTCTCATCTCCGATGTTAAAATTTGTACCGTCGTTAACTTCCTCATTCCATTCAGTATCGTCATTGCCGTCTAAATCGTCATCACTCATAAGATCCTTATCGTTACATCCCCCATGTCTTTTGTTTAACTCTTTATACTGGATTTTCAGCATGTCAGTCCAAATGTCAAACGATGGCAAGCCTTGTTTCTCTTTCTTAAGTTCAAAAACCCTTTATATCAAGCCGTTCATAAATGTATGATAGTTAGGGTCTCTAAGGAAAGGCTGTGTTTGAGACATTCGAGGATCTTCTTTAGCTAATGTATGTTCTTCGGTATTATCATTCTCTTCTTTATCATTGACGTCTTTCTCCGCACCACCTTTTCCATACGTAACTTCTTCACGCACTGTATGTTCTTCTTCATGTTATCTACGTATCTTCAATAGAACAATTCATTGTTCCTCTTCATACGTAGATAATTTTTATGAGCACGCTGTCAAATGACAAAATAAACATGTCGAAGACACACATTATTTGAACAAGGGGCATATAAAACAATAAGAATGCTATTCAATATCAATATCAAAACATACTTTAAACAATATCACACTACTGCAATAACAAAATCACAACACCCTAAAGCAATATCACACTAATTCAACATTTCAAACTCATACAAAATTTATCATATGAGAATATCAGTATCTTAACCTGCTAAAAACAATATCACACTACTGCAATAACTATATCATAAAGACCTATCTTAATTTTCTTGTAATTGTAATTAAAACAGCAGGGCAAGAGAGCTTACATCAATTGATCTTGCTTTTATATGTTCATCAGTTTCCACACTATTAGGCAGCTTAATCATCAAGTAGCCATCTTTTGCTTCACATTCATCTTCTTGCTCTTGATTGGAATTTTGTGTAAGTTGCATTGCCTATGATGTTACTGAAAAAGATATGATATGTTGTTAGTGGTTTTCAACTTATCTAAACTTAATTACATATTAAACAACAAACATGCGTATTTAGGTTATCTTGTTGGTCCTGACTGACGGGGTACTCAATCTTCGAGATTGGCGCACTTTCCAATCGTCCCGTATTCTTCTCATCATCCACCATCTTTGACAACTCCTTATCATCCCAATGCTTGATAGGGGGTAGGGTGTGTGCCAAAACATTCCCTCTGAAATCAAACCGATGGAAATAGGCCAGCATAACAACCAGGATACACCCGCTGAATAACGTCTTCCCACCTTGTTTGCACACCCCAATAGATCTGACCATCTCCCGGAAAACATAGTCACACCAATCGTAGTTGGGGATGCTCTCAACATTCGCAACTACCTTAACCAACGTCAAATATATTGTATATGAGGTCATCCCAAACTCCAACTATCTTATCCTTATCTCTTTATTTATCATTTGTCCATACCACTCCATGTTTATTCAAAGAGTGTACAACAGGCTGTTTCTTGTATATGACGTCAAACTAGTTTTATTTCAGAATTATGAAAATTTACATATTAAAACAATATAATAGCTTACCATGTGTTGAATTCCAAAAAACATTAAACTTGTTGAACACTTTTCGTTGTCTTCAATGTTGCTTAGAACTATTTCCCAACTTTCAATCACAGTGCTATTGACATGCTTATTTGGCAACAAGGACATTATATCCCCTCTCTTCAGGTACTGCTCTTCACTGAATTGGCCAACAACCTCACTGCTCCAAAAAAAATGTAAGCATTTTCATCAACAATCTTGCAATTAATATTTAGTTTTGGGATACTGAGAAACAATATCACGCGTTATTCGAAGAAATATGACACCTTACACATAAGAATATCACTAATAGAAGTTTGTTTAAGCTATACAGTATCACACTATATTGGAAAGATTATCACACTTCACCTAGAGTAGTATGTTAAATCTTTATCAAAGATATATAGGATCTTACTGTGATGATAAATCGTAGTAGTCCAACAAGCAGTAGTCATGCACTTCTTTTCTTAAAATCAACATGTTTGAAAGAAGGGCTTGGTTATTCCTCATAAATTTGGAGACAAAGAGTATTTTCTCATTCCCCCTACCACAATCAAGCGTGATTCCAAGCCCATCTGAGACTCCACGCCTGCTGCTGCCCAAGACACTCGCAGAACCATATTGTATAATGGCTACAAAATACAGCAGCTTATATTATGAACTATATCCTAGTTTTCGCAATTAAATTCAGTATATGATAAAAGATTTTGTAGTGGAATCTAACCTTTTATTTTTGAGTCGGGAGTGTAAAAATATTTTTTCCCACCCATTCCTCCCTTCTGTCTTATTGTTACCTTTTTCCCTCTTTCTCAACAAAGGTTGGATGATTTTACTCTTCATCTCATTCAGCTGTCTTATTTGCTCGAGGACCACACTCCTACTTTTATTTTTATCACTCAATATCATTGTTGATGCTCACCAACAAAAAATATCATGTGAAGCAGTATGAACAAGCCACAGTCTACGTTACTCTAATCAGATTGCCAAATAAAGGGCATATTTTGCATATCGAAGTCCTTCGCTTGTAGACCATTTTCATGACCTTTGCTGATGAGGAAGTCAACATATGTGTCGAACTACATATTTTTAAAAGAAGATACGTAGGAAATTCAATTATTATATAAAAGAAATCATAATTTAAGTATGTTTTGCTTTATGAATGAAACACTTACAGCACAAACAGCCAAGCTTGTTTATGATGATCGCTCAAATCTTCACGAGTTTTGTTGTCCATATAAAACGCTAACTTCCTCGTGAAGTCAATGCACACACATAAAAAATGGTCGTGCAAAATAAAGGAATAAATACCTAAGTAAAAACATAGGCAATAAAGTATCAATATTCTGGCAATACAATATCATCCATTATTTGGAAAATTATCATGTTAATTATCCATTTCTCTTACCATAACTGAATCCAAATTAAGCGGCTGCTTAAAAAAGGTCGACCATGTGTTCCATGCACCATATACTTATGTCGTATATTTTCCCCTATCAACATCATTTTCACTCATGGCATTCAACTCCGTTAGGGGCCCCTGGTTTTGTCATAATGGCACATGATAAGTCTATTTGACACATTTGACAAATTGCTAATTTAAAGAATTTATAACGTACGAAGTTGATTAAATAAAAAATGTATTTGAAGTAGACATACCGAGTGTTCAATACCATAGAAAATTCTGCTTGGTTGGTTGTTGGCATTTTATGTCATTTGCAAGTCATTCCGCAATAATGTTCATGCTTCAATGACATTATGGTCTATTAGTTCTCGAGGCAACAACGACTCAATATCGGATTTCGATAATAACATGATAAGCTCAACACTGGAAGACAGTATTCCTGGAAATTTTATCAAAGAACTATGATTAGTTTTTGAACAATAATATGAACCAATTTCAATTGAATGTTATTATATTTTTAAATACTTACACTCCTTGTATTTTATGATCAACAAGAAAGCAATAATCCATGACCTCCTTTCGAAGCTACAACACATGCTAAAACAAATCCGTATTTTCCAACAAAAACTCAGACACTACAGGTACATCCTTGCCCGACAATCCACAATCCAGAGCACAACCCAAATGACTAGGCACCACAGCTGCAGATTGATCGGGTATTGTTTTTGATTGGAACAAATACTCAATGATGCATCTCATTTCATGTATAACATCATTCTCATGAGCGTCCTCCTCATCATTTTGAGCACCTTTTCTTTTTTTTTATTGTTTTCACTCTCATTAATGTTCTCAACTTCTCTTTGAGGTATAACCTCGTTCGCACGAGTTGTCTCCAGATGTGTTGTGCCATCATTAAAACCCTTATTTACTTCTCCCTCGACTGAACCCGTTGCTCCATAACCAATTTTTATTATAACCTCATTTACACGAGCATCTTCTTCATCATTTTTCTTCTCATCTCCGATGTTCAAATTTGTACCGTCGTTAACTTCCTCATTCCATTCAGTATCGTCATTGCCGTCTAAATCGCATCACTCATAAGATCCATATCGTTACATCCCCCATGTCTTTTGTTCAGCTCTTTATACTGGATTTTCAGCATGTCAGTCCAAATGTCAAACGATGGCAAGCCTTGTTTCTCTTTCTTAAGTTCAAAAACCCTTTATATCAAGCCATTCATAAATGCATGATAGTTAGGGTCTCTAAGGAAAGGCTGTGTTTGAGACATTCGAGGATCTTCTTTAGCTAATGTATGTTCTTCGCTATTATCATTCTCTTATTTGTCATTGACGTCTTCCTCCGCACCACCTTTTCCATACGTATCTTCTTCACGCACTGTATGTTTTTGTTTCAAATTTCTTATCTTCTTCATATTATCTAGGTATCTTGAATAGAACAATTCATTGTTCCTCTTCATACGTAGATAAGTTTTATGAGCATGCTGTCAAATGACAAAATAAACATGTCGAAGACACACATTATTTGAACAAGGGGCATATAAAACAATAAGAATGTTATTCAATATCAATATCAAAACATACTTTAAACAATATCACACTACTGCAATAACAAAATCACAACATCCTAAAGCAATATCACACTAATTCAACATTTCAAACTCATACAAAATTTATCATATGAGAATATCAGTATCAGAACCTACTAAAATTAATATCACACTACTGCAATAACTATATCATAAAGACCTATCTTAATTTTCTTGTAATTGTAATTAAAACAGCAGGGCAAGAGAGCTTACATCAATTGATCTTGCTTTTATATGTTCATCAGTTTCCACACTATTATGCAGCTTAATCATCAAGTAGCCATCTTTTTCTTCACATTCATCTTCTTGCTCTTGATTGGAATTTTGTGTAAGTTGCATTGCCTATGGTGTTAGTGAAAAAGATATGATATGTTGTTAGTGGTTTGCAACTTATCTAAACTTAATTACATATTAAACAACAAACATGCGTATTTAGGTTACCTTGTTGGTCCTGACTGACGGGGTACTCAATCTTCGAGATTGGCGCACTTTCCAATCGTCCCGTATTCTTCTCATCATCCACCATCTTTGACAACTCCTTATCATCCCAATGCTTGATAGGGGGTAGGGTGTGTGCCAAAACATTCCCTCTGAAATCAAACCGATGGAAATAGGCAAGCATAACAACCAGGATACACCCGCTGACTAACGTCTTCCCACCTTGTTTGTACACCCCAATAGATCTGACCATCTCCCGGAAAACATAGTCACACCAATCGTAGTTGGGGATGCTCTCAACATTCGCAACTACCTTAACCAACGTAAAATATATTGTATATGAGGTCATCCCAAACTCTAAATATCTTATCTTTATCTCTTTATTTATCATTTGTCCCTACCACTCCATGTTCATTCAAAGAGTGTACAACAGGTTGTTTCTTGTATATGACGTCAAACTAGTTTTATTTCAGAATTATGAAAATTTACATATTAAAACAATATAATAGCTTACCATGTGTTGAATTCCAAAAAACATTAAACTTGTTGAACACATTTCTTTGTCTTCAATGTTGCTTAGAACTATTTCCCAACTTTAAATCACAACGTTATTGACATGCACATTTGGCAACAAGGACATTATATCCCCTCTCTTCAGGTACTGCTCTTCACTGAATTGGCCAACAACATCACTGCTCCAAAAAAATGTAAGCATTTTCATCAACAATCTTGCAATTAATATTTAGTTTTGGGATACTGAGAAACAATATCACTCGTTATTCGAAGAAATATCACACCTTACACATAGCAATATCACTAATAGAAGTTTGTTTAAGCTATACAGTATCACACTATATTGGAAAGATTATCACACTTCACCTAGAGTAGTATGTTTAATCTTTATCAAAGATATATGGGATCTTACTGTGATGATAAATCGTAGTAGTCCAACAAGCAGTAGTCAAGCACTTCTTTTCTTAAAGTCAACATGTTTGAAAGAAGGGCTTGGTTATTCCTCATAAATTTGGTGACAAAGAGTATTTTCTCATTCCCCCTACCACAATCAAGCGTGATTCCAAGCCCATCTGAGACTCCACGCCTGCTGCTGCCCAAGACACTCGCAGAACCATATTGTATAATGGCTTCAATATACAGCAGCTTATATTATGAACTATATCCTAGTTTTCGCAATTAAATTCAGTATATGATAAAAGATTTTGTAGTGGAATCTAACCTTTTATTTTTGAGTCGGGAGTGTGAAAATATTTTTTCCCACCCGTTCCTCCCTTCTGTCTTATTGTTACCTTTTTCCCTCTTTCTCAACAAAGGTTGGATGATTTTACTCTTCATCTCATTCAGCTGTCTTATTTGCTCGAGGACCACACTCCTACTTTCATTTTTATCACTCAATATCATTGTCGCTGCTCACCAACAAAAAATATCATGTGAAGCAGTATGAACAAGCCACAGTCTACGTTACTCTAATCAGATTGCCAAATAAAGGGCATATTTTGCATATCGAAGTCCTTCGCTTGTAGACCATTTTCATGACCTTTGTTGATGAGGAAGTCAACATATGTGTCGAACTACATATTTTTAAAAGAAGATACGTAGGAAATTCAATTATTATATAAAAGAAATCATAATTTAAGTATGTTTTGCTTTATGAATGAAACACTTAGAGCACAAACAGCCAAGCTTGTTTATGATGATCGCTCAAATCTTCACGAGTTTTGTTGTCCATATAAAACGCTAACTTCCTCGTGAAGTCAATGCACACACATAAAAATGGTCGTGCAAAATAAAGGAATGAATACCTAAGAAAAAACATAGGCAATAAAGTATCAATATTCTGGCTATACAATATCATCCATTATTTGGAAAATTATCATGTTAATTATCCATTTCTCTTACCATATCTGAATCCAAATTAAACGGCTGCTTAAAAAAGGTCGACCATGTGTTTCATGCACCATATACTTATGTCGTATATTTTCCCCTATCTGTGACAACCCTCGCGAATGCGGAAATATAAAACAAACAAGCATGTGAAATATATTGCGGAAATAGGTAGTTTTAAAAACTTTTATACATGCAAGTTAAATAGAACGAGGAGTGTCAAAATATTACAACTATATACGGAAATACAACAAAGAGAAGGGGTCTCTTAAAATGTTAGCAAAGAACAAGTGTTTAGCCAAACTAGCTAAATCGTCTAGAGGTGAAAACTTCCAGGGACAACGCCCGCTAACTCACACCCCAACCCCAAAACATCATATCCAAAAAGTCATCCATTGCAAGCAACTTGTTCATTCATGAAAAACATGAACGCCACAGTCAGTGGGGAGTAACTCCGGGTTCTCCCAGCCATATCACCTTTAACGTACATGTAAGGAAATACAAAAGTAAAGCATGCATATATAGATATACATGTGAGATACGATAAGGATAGATAGGCAATTCGATAATTAATGATAAGAGCATATGGTATACAAATCCGAATCCATCATGTTATTCAAAGACTCGGGGAAGACACTCTTAGGCAACCGAATACGCTCACTAGGGCTTGCATCTCACCGTTAGCGGTATAAGGTTGATAAGATTGAGACTCGACAGACAAACCAAGTCAAGTCATGTGATGATCACAAAGAATCCAACATATTATCATCCAATAACGAACCAAGACATTGACGGTGTCCAATCATGCAATGACCATGAACAATATCATTAAATCACGCATTCAAAGACGACACAAGACGACATCTCTCACGGTAAATGAAACGCACTAGCATCGTGTACATGGCAAGTATGATTAAAAGGCATCCACGGGATCACCTTTCCCTGAACTCATACGCGATGCTTACATTTCGCCTATGTAGACTAATTTCCTCCTGGTAGCACGACGATAATAATACGGTACTAGTCTAAACCTGGCCAGGATCTCGGAATAAACGTGTTCCGATTCGACATGCGATAAACGTTTCGCATCCAAGACTCGGTCTTAAACTGACGCCGAGTACCCCAAATTCGGTAGATCAATTCACGAAAGAGGCGGAAAACGAGCTCAAGCCTCATAACATGCGGTACGCTACATGCAAATAACACCACCTCGCAAGTACACAACATTTGACGGCCGGGTCGATCAACGCATAGCGTTCAACTCCCAACAACGTCGTCGTATGCCCACTAACACATGCATTTAAGCAGTAGAATACCTCTCCGTTCCGACATTCCAGCCTTACGAACGGGAAGGTAGCCAAGGGAATGAGAGTACAAAGCACAAGACAAAATAGTGCTCAAACCGTATCATTTGTAAAAACCGACTCAAAGTGGGACATAGCAAAAACCGTCACAAAACATGTGATACAAGCGAATGAAATATCATATATTCAAAACGTTCATATCATAGGTCACTACGTAAAATTATACGGTAAACGAACGATCGGATTTATTATAAACGAAAATCGTAAACAAAAATCACAAGACTTTCCAGCTGGTGCCAGCCGGTCAGGCTGACCGGCTGCCGGTCCACCGGCTCAGGCCACAAGTCATTACGAAAAATCAAAATGAAATGTCAGTGTGTCCCAGCCGGTCAGGTCAACCGGCTGCCGGTCGACTGGCTGGGACCAAAGGGTCAATTGAAAAACAGAGGAAGGAAGGGGGTGTCTCAGCCGGTGGTCTGACCGGCTGCCGGTCGACCGGCTGAGCCCAACTTCATATTTCAAAATCACGTAAAACTCCAACAATATACAGCCACTGCCCCAGCCGGTGGTCTGACCGGCTGCCGGTCGACCGGCTGAGGTCAGCAGTACACGAAAATGCCTTGTTTCATCAAAGTCGACTTTTGATTATTATCAACTATCATTCTAATTCATCAATACTCATGTAAATACTCAATAAACAACATCCATCAACAATAATACAAGTCACAAGCTTACTAACTATAATCTAAACACGGTTTCTATCCTAGAAATCACATAAAACACGTAAATGATACCGAGTAACCCTTCACCGTTACCTTTTAGCGTCTCTACTAATCGTCAAGCTCCTCTTCAATAAGGTAATAGTCTTTGTCGGGATCTTGGAGGTCACCACCTACATAAAGATCATAAAAGATGAATGAAATTCATCTTGAGAAAGACGGGAAATTTGAAAAGCGAGAAAGACGATGATTTTAATATCTATATGGATAGAGGAAGGTACGGGGAGAAGAATGAGACGAACTTACGTGAATTCTATCGAGTAATGAATGAGCTAGGACGAATCAAAGATCGAAAAACAATAGGGAGGCAAGGGTTTGATCTTTCTTAGAGAGGAAGAAATGTGTTTGTTTGAGTTTGAGTAGGAAAAATAGGTTAAGGAGTATGAGTATACGTAAGGAAAAAGTCAACCAAAAGTCAAACTCGCCTTAAGACGGGATTCTCATGGAATTTCTCGGAAATTCCAAATACGAACTCGGAAATTCTAAATTCGACTCGAAACTTAAAATTCTTAATTAAAACTTAAAATTACTGAAACGATTCCGTAAAATATTTCTACTAGAAAATAGGGTACATTTCCGGGTGTTACAGTGTATCTCGAAGTTATTTGGGGCCAAAACACCGAAATTGATTGGAGATTGGGTATCATCACACTACAAGAGAAAGCTCATTTTGCGACGGATTATTCCGTCGCTAAACATGGTATTTCCGTCGCCAGAGACAGTTTTGCGACGGATTTGCGACGGATAGTATACGTCGCTTATTTTCGTCGCAAACAGCGGTATTTGCGACGGACTAATCCGTCGCAAGTTTGTTGCGACGGAATATCTGTCGCCAACATAAATAGCGACGGATTACAGGTGGCAGTCAAGTCATAGAGAAAGTCAATATTTGCGACGGAAATTCCGTCGCAAATATTGACTGACCCTTTGACTTGACTGCCACCTGTACAGTCAGGTCAAAGATAAAGTCAATGTTTGCGACGGAATGGGTAGAAAAAACATTTTTTATATATATATTATAAATAAATAAAAATGGATTCATTCATTTTCGAATTGGGTGGTCGGTTACGGTCACGTCGAGTAGTCATTTGTGGTTGGTTTTGTTGTTGAGGTGTTGTAGGTGGGGAATTTGGTGGTGTGTTTTGAGAGTATTGTAGAAGGGTTTTTCGAATGTGGGTTCAATGGTGTCGTTTTGTGGGTGATCGGTTGTTGGAGTGGATGTAGAAGCGATAGAAGTATTAGCTTGTTGACGCCTAACCGTTGTTGAATTCCTTACTCGAGCAAGTGTATTAGCTCTTAGAGTCCTAAACAACCTTTCGGGCTCCGGATGGCTCAAGAACGACCCTTCACCCCTAGGCATGCACTCAAAAGCAACTCAAAAACAAGTTAGACTCCTAGTGTGTTTTTGACACACTAGGGAAAGACAATAATTCAAGGCACTCTACAAATAGTCAAACAACTAAACACCAACAAAATCAACAGTAAGTAACTATGACTAAATCTAAGACACAAAACAAACTATGAGTTTCCTAACGCCATCCCCGGCAACGACGCCATTTGATGAAGAGTGATTTTGTCGTCAGTTCACACATCAAAAATAAACCCAATATAAGTTGTATATAGGGGTAGAATCCACGAGGATGGAGGGGTCAACTACAAGTTTGATCACGTCTTATTTTAGCCTAAAAAGAGTTGAATGAGGAGATTAACTACGAACTACTAAAATGCAACAAATTGCTAAAATGATATGGTTAAAAACAATATATGAAAAACTAAATTAAAAGGTTCACCTTAGGGGGATCAATGGGTTAGTCAAGTACTTAGCAAGTGGGTAATAAGTTTGAGTAGAATTAATTGCCAATGTCTCAACAATTAATAATCTTCAACAAAGCTATCGCATTTGTCTCAACTTACTCATATAAACACTAGTCTAATCTTCTCTACCGCTGTCGCTTAAGAGATAATCAAACGATATTCGATAAAGTGCGTAACTTTCGTTTATACAATTCATCGAACACCTAGTGTGCATATGGGTAATACTCTAGTTATCACCACGAGTCCACTAATTATTCAACTAATTCTCCCACATAATCTCCCTTAGGTTCCCCCTAAACGCTAGAGGAAAACTACTCACTCATATTGAAGGAAAGCAAGCAACTAGACAATAAGAATAAGGAGATGAACATCATACTTTAGAAAGGAAGAATTCTAATCAAATGGCAAATATTTAACTAGAAATGAAATAAATTGCATAAACAACTAAAAGGTGAAGAATTTATACCAACAATACTTGTATTAATGAATAGGGAGAATGTCTTCACCCAAAATCTTCAATACAAACCCAAGACTATGATAGTTCTACTAAGAGAGACTAGATCTAGTAACTTGAATTGAGAAACGAAACTTAATTAAGGAACGATTAAGAGAGTAATTAGTGAGTATTAAAGATTACAAATATTCTAGGGTTTTGTGCTAAGAGTTGATAAAAAGCAGCTTACAAAAATTAGGGAAAGGGTATATATAGGTATCTCGAAATTAACAATGAAAATAGAAGAGCAATGTGAAATTGCAGGCTTGTGTTCCCGGCCGGGTGACCGGCCGCCGGTCCTCTGGCCGGCCTGGAGCACATCAGACTCTTCCTGTTTTTCTTCTCCAAAAAATATTCTAAGTATAGGAAGGGGAGTCCCGGCCGGGTGCCCGGCCGCCGCGCCTCTGGCCGGCCTGGAGCACGCCAATATCTTTGAACTTTTTTATCCTTTTCTGATGATGCGCAGGCCGGGTGGTAGGCCGGCCGCCGGGTGCCCGACCGATGCTACCTGAGGTCTCTCTCTTTATTTCTTCTTTTCATTTCCGAATCCCGACTTATGCAAGGCCTTTATGCCCCGATTTCTACATTTTTGCCTTAATTCCTGCAAAATGAGATCTTCATAGTACGGGAAATCGGGAAGTAAAATGCAAGTAAAGGCACGCAAATCCGTGTAAACGGACCAAAATGGGGACGAAAATGAGAGGAAAAATGTAACTAATTAAATGCTTATCAATTAATAAAAGTAAAAGGCGAATTTATAAAATTTACGACTTTAGTAAATTATTCATTATTATAAAATCTAGGGTGTTACGTTATAGATATTGAGAAAGTCGTTGAGTATAAAGCTTACTCTGATGTTAAGGATATTCAGTTACTATCTTTAAAATGAAAAGATATTCTTCCCTATGCTATGACTGTTGGAGTAAGTGTACTTCACAATAGTGCATTTATATAATAAATCTTGTAGAGTCTATTGATCGAATACGAAAGAGGGGGGGTGAATTGAGTATTAAAAACTAGCCCCACTTTTTCGATTTATATGATATGTAATTAATTATTTGATCTTATGAATTAAAATCAACTAATTAATTAATCAAAGTAAGCACAAGTAACGAAATAACGAAAAGTAAAGAGATAAGAGAGAGGCACACGATTTTTGAAGTGGTTCAGTTTCACACGTTGAAACCTACGTCCACTATTCTCGATTAATAATTCTTAGTACCTTTCTCCGGATTACAAAAATTATCAACCCACTCGTATAATCAACACTATGATTATAACTCAAGGTGAGTATCGCTAAATACTCTATACTATCTTACGCTAATAAGAAAGTACAATATAACTCACACAGATTCCCGTTAAAGAATTGTAAGCTTATAATGATGTACTATTATCCAATAACGTATTTCACTCAAACGATAGATAATAATTGATGCACGACTCTTTTGAAAAACAAACTCTAAAAATAATAAATATTTGCTCAAAGGTTTGCTTTAAAACGATTTTGGAAAATCAACACAAGTAAGTATATGTTTACCGTGTGGTTGTTGTGTATTTCGTGTATTTTACAATTAAGGTATGAAGGAGTATTTATAGTAATAGAATCATAGTAGATCTAAAACCCTAGCTTAATATTTAAGAAAGATATTTATCTTTAATATCATAAAATAATATTTGCTTATCTTTTAGAAATATCTTTATCTCAAAATATTATTTGGTTTATCTTATAGAAATATATTTATCTTTAATATCTCAAAATATTGTTGTAAAGAAATAATAGAATCCTAGATTAGGTAAACAAGAGAAACAACCTAGATAGGCCAAAATCCCCTAGCTCACAAAACCCTAGAAGGCACGCAACCCTAGGAGGCACAAACCTAGGTTTCCACGAAACCCTAGATGGCTCAAACCCTAGGTGGGCTTATTAGGTTAACAACAAATTGAGATAGAATATATTAGAAATCCTAGGTAGCATGACAACCCATAAGTTGTATTACTAACCAATAGAATCTCATAAATATATTCTCTAATAAAACTTTTGATAAATATCAAAATACTCTTTCACTTTTGAAAACATTTAAATCATTTTATTTCCAAAATCATGCATCAACATTTATCATCCAAAGTTATAGGCTAAAGCAATAACTTTGAACATAAAATCTCTTGAATGGAATAGTTACCGAATGACGACCTATACTATCTAATCTTCACAAAGATCTTCAGTATACGGATCATCTCTTCATCTTGATCACAAAGACCCTCCATCTCGAGTCTTGTGTTGTTTGAGGTAGATCTTGCTTGAAACGATTTTCTTTAAAGTTATGACTGGGTAGCTATAACTTCCATGTAAACTTCCAAAGTTATTCCTGAAGTTGTTATAACTTTGTCTCACAGTCTTTATCAAAGTTATGCCTGAAGTTCTCATAACTTTGATCATTCTTCTCATAATTGTTGCTAGCTATAATAAGACTAAAGCACACACTTACACGCATATGATATACCGAGTAAAGCACATTATCACGTAAACACGTGTCATTATCAAAACTATAAAATTGGTCCAACAAAGCACTCCAAAGTTATAGCAACTTTGATCGCAAGAACATAACAACTTAGCCAAAGTTATAACTTGAAAGACTTTAAGAGATAACGAGTCTTGAAAAGGAGCAAGCTTAAGCAAAGACTCAAATCATATCATTTCTTCCCCCTCTTGGCATCATTGAAAAGACAAGAACAAGGATATAAAATGACTAGAATAACATACGTCAAGGCAAGAAATAGATATGCAAAATACGCAATATTAAACGATATATAACAAGCAAAATCAAATGTCAAATGTTAATTAAAAACTACAAACCACAAGAATATTGTTAATTGCCAAGTGGGTCGAATAGGATAGAGTTTAACAAGCCAAAATGGGCCGAATGATTAAGTAGTTTAAAAAACAAGCAAACAAAGGTAAGAAGATCAAGGCATTTTGGGTTGGCGGATGATGTGTGGGTTGGTGTAGTCGGGTCGGGTGGGGTACTCGAGAGTGGTAAGGCGATCAAGGCATGACTTCACATGGTTAGCTTGGGCGGTAAGGCATACGTCGAAGTTTCAAACTTTCAAGGAAAGAGCCTCCGTCGCATCAAAGATAGTGTGCATCCCCTCATGCATTTCCGAACCACTTTTAACTAATGAACCTCCTTGGCTCACCAAAAATTGCATCTGATCCCTTTGCCTATACATCTCTTGTCGACTATCGACAACGTTCCTTTCTAATTTTTCTAGGCAATCATCAACACCCGTCATCCAAGACCTCAACTCACTACTCACACCCGACCCACCATGGTCACGGGTGGAGCTAGTGGATTTCAATGCCACGGTTTGAACAATCTTGTCCATCACCGCATCAATCTTCTTGTCTTGCGCATCAAGGCGCTCCATCACTCTTCCCATAAACATATCCAACTTAGATTCGATCCCCGAAAAGTCAGCCACAACCGGCTTCAACCCGACCGAACCCCCCTTGGTCATAAACATCAACTCCGGACCTCAAGCTTCTAATTTCATGAACTTTAAAAATGTGTCACATATTTCATCCTTTACGGTAACCCCATAACTATCCATATTAACAACCCCCTTCGACCCAAGTAGCCGTGACACCCACATTCCGTAGGGTAAATCAAGAGTCGAATAAACTTTGTCCTCGGTCACCGAAAAAGCAGTTTGTGAAATACGAGAAAAGACAAGAAAAGGAAGACTAACCCGATTACCCTCCAACCAATTTTTCACAACCAACATCTCATAACAAGAAATTTTATCCCGTCCTCCCCGACGCGGAATAACCGTGTTCCATAAGAAATTCAACTAAAACTTCAACTTTGGGGATACATTCCCCGCCAAAACACAACTAGACAACGTAGCTCCAACATCAAAATACCGCTTGACTGCCAACTTATCCGAGTCTGACAGTTCGTCCCATGACGTACTCGGGTTAATTTGGATTCCATCATCAGGAACCAAAAAGAGAGTACAAAACTCAGTCATGGAGACCGAAACTGATCGGCCATTAACAACGGCATTCAACACTCCGGACGTTAAAGAAACAGAGGCGAAAAATTGAATTACCTCAATCGGATAGACTGGACCCGAAAAACGTGACACGGTTTCCCATTCTTGAAAATTTAGAAAGTCGTTGAAAAATCCCAAAGCCTCATATTTTTCACACCACGCTTTTGGATAGTTACGACCCCCATGGATTCCGTACTTAGCAACCCGATTGACGAGCTTCCGTTCATCTTTAGTTAAACGAAGTTTATCAAGCCCGGAAGCCGTCTCTTGAGGCGAAAAATCGCGGAATGTGACCCATGTGATCACCTCGGGAACCGAGTCAACAATTTCTGTTGTAGCTTCGTCTTGAACTCTAGCTTTTCCCTTATTTAACCTTCTTCTTTTGGTACCCTCAAGGACCGAACCCAACTCGGTTTGGTTAATGGTAGGTGTTTTTTGTTTGGGATTAGGAGAAGGATTTGTGGGAATGCTAGGCTTTGGAGTTTTGGGGTTTGGGTTTTTGGTGTTGATTAATTTTTGTTTTGTTTGTTGGGGTGCCGTGAGGAGGGAGAGAAGGAGTTAAAAATTTTGTGAAGTGTTTTGATGGTGAAAGTGATGGGTAATTATGAAAAGTATTGGTTTTTGTACCTTTTGTACTTGACACATGTGATGTGCCGGCTCCTTAGAGTCCAATTCCTTTTTTTTTTTTTTTTTGAATTTTTATAGGAAAAGGAATCTTAGGTAATTAATTTTGGAGATATGGTAAGGATAGAATTAGGTAAATAAAAAGATATGGTAAGGTGATTTTTGGTTGGGAATTTCGGCTAGCATAGGATACATGGGTAGAATTTTGGTTAAATTAGGAAAGTGAATAAGATAGGTTTTTGGCAAATATGTGGTTCATAATTCAATTTCCATAAAACACTTAATATGCAAGATACTCACATAAAATATATAATATTAAACACAAATATACTAGCAATGAAATATGCGGACACAGTCATACAATCTCGTCTTATTCTAACCAGTCACGCAGGTTCACAAAATGAATATGACGAATTTAATTGCTACTGATTAAACCAATTTCCAACCGCAAAATCTCAAAACGCCTTCTCGCTAATGCCTTTGTTAAAATGTCAGCCCATTGATTTTCAATACTACAAAATTCGAGTTTAATGTTGCCCTTTTCTACATGGTCACGTAAAAAAAGATGTCTAATGTCTATATGCTTAGTACGAGAATGCTGAGCTGGATTCTTAGAAATAATAATAGCACTCGTATTATCACAGAATACAGGCATACAACCAACATTAACACCGTAATCACATAGTTATTGCTTTAACCATAGTAGTTGAGAACATACCAGACCTGCAGCAATATATTCGGCTTCTGCTGTGGACAACGCACCCGAATTTTGCTTCTTTGAGCCCCAAGTAATTATGCAGGGTCCAACAAACGTAGCAAATCCAGAGGTACTTTTTCTATCTAAGGAACATCCTGCATAATCTGCATCTGAATATCCTACTAGATCGAAATTACACTCAAGTGGATGCCACAAATATAAATTAGATGTACCAATTAAATATTTCAAGATACGTTTAACTGCAATCATATGTGACTCTTTAGGACATGATTGAAATCTAGCACAGACACATACGCTGAACATAATGTCAGGTCTACTTTCAGTTAAATATAATAAAGAACCAATCATACCTCGATATGTAGTCTCATCTACGGACTTACCATTTTTGTCTAAGGTCAACTTTTTATCAGTTACCATAGGTGTGTCCATAGGATGAGCGTTCTCCATACCAAATTTTATGATTAGCTCCTTGACATATTTTTGTTGGTGAATCTTTATTCCTTCTTTGGTTTGTTGAATTTGCAATCCTAGGAAGAATTTTAATTCTCCCATCATGCTCATTTCAAATTCTGAGGTCATTAGATCTGAAAAATACTTGCACAATTTATTGTTAGTAGAACCAAAAATAATATCGTCTACATAAATTTGAGTAACAAGTAAATCAGAACCCTCGGAATTTAGAAATAGGGTTTTGTCGACAGATCCTCTTTTAAAATTATTTTGCAATAAAAATTTTGACAATCTGTCGTACCAAGCCCTAGGCACTTGTTTCAAACTGTATAAAGCTTTATCGAGTTTAAAAACATGGTTTTGAAACTTGTTATTCAAAAATCCAGGAGGTTGTTCAACAAAAACCTCTTCTTCCAAATAACCGTTAAGAAATGCAGTCTTAACGTCCATTTGAAATAGTTTCATTCCTTTATGAGCTGCGAAGGCGATGAGGAAGAGAATAGCTTTAAGTCTTGCTACTGGTGCGAATGTCTCGTCATAATCAATCCCTTCTTGTTGATTATAACCTTGAACGACTAATCGAGCCTTATTACAAACTATAACTTCTGAATCATCCAATTTATTTCTGAATACCCATCGAGTACCAATCACAGTTCGATTAGAAGGTCGTGGCACAAGGTGCCACACTTTATTACGTTCAAACTGTTGAAGCTCCTCTTGCATTGCTACAATCCAGCCAGATTCTGCAAGGGCTTCTTTGATGTTGGTAGGCTCTATGGTAGACAGAATGGAATAGAATGAACAAAAGTTATTTAAAGTTCGTCTTGTTTGAACTCCCTTGTTCAAACTTCCTAGCATAAAATCTATAGGATAAGAACTCTTATATTTCCATTTCTTAGAGTTCTTAGGCTCATCATCATCTGATGAACTTTCATTTTCCTCAAATGATTCAGAATCAAGATTGGTTCCCCCTGAGTTGGACTCTGGGGTTATAGCCAAAGTTGGTACAACTTCAGTTACAACATCTTGATCTGAGTTCAAATTTATAGCATCATCATCTATAACTGCGGTTTCATTTTCCTTATTTTGAGAAGAGACATTCGTATTATCAACAATTGTCTTAGTTCTCTTTTCAAGGTCATTTGCGGATTTATTATTTCATCATTGATTCCTTCAATAACTTCTTCATTATTATCTGGCACGTCATCTCTTGAGAGGCGAAAGTCTGGATCATTCATGTCTTCTTCTTCATTCTGTTCAACTTGTTCAGGCACATTATCTTCATCAAATACAACATGAACACTTTCTTCTATGCACAGAGTTCTTTTGTTAAAAACTTTAAAAGCTTTACTATGATTAGAATAGCCAACAAACACAGCTTCGTCACTTCGTGGATCAAATTTGCTCAAATTACTTTTTCCAATATTAGGGACAAAACATTTACTCCCGAAGCAACGAAGGTGACCTTTATTGGGTTTTCTCCCTCTTAAAAGTTCATAGGGCGTCTTTTTGAGAATAGGTCTAATCATAGCTCTATTGTGCACATAGCATGCAGTACTAATGGCTTCTGCCCAGAAGTTCTTAGGAAGGCCACTACACAAAAGCATATTGCAGGCCATGTCCTCTAATGTTCTATTCATACGTTCCACGACACCGTTTTGTTGTGGGTTCGTGGTGCAGAAAAGTTATGTCCTACACCATTCTCCCTACAATATTCTATAAAAACTTGATTATCAAATTCGGTGCCATGATCCGTACGAATGGAAACTAACTTTTTATCATACTTGTTTTGGGCGAGCTTCATTAGTACCACAAACTCATCGAAAGTTTCATCTTTAGTAAATAGAAAGATAGGCCAAACATATCTTGAGTAGTCGTCGACTAGGACGAATACGTACCTCGATCCACTACGGCTTCTGACTTTCATAGGTCCACACAAATCCATGTGTACCAACTCAAGTGGACGCTCTGAACTTACTACTCGTTTTGGTTTGAATGAAGATATAACTTGTTTACAACGGGCACATGAGTCATACATCTTCTCTTGTTCGAAATTGATTGAAGGTAAGCCCTCAACTAAATCCCACAATTTGAGTTTCTTTAAAATTGTTGGACTAATGTGTGCAAACCTCTTGTACCACAAGCATGAATCATCCACATTGACTTTCATGCACGTAAAGGAACTTGTAGTGAATTTGTTTAAATCAATCATATACATGGTCCTCTTATGTAAGCCTTCTAAAATAACAGTACTAGTACCTTCAATAATGATACGACAAACATTTGAATGAAAAACGACTTTGTTGCTTTTGTCACATAATTGAGAGATACTTAGCAACTTATGCTTGAGACCATCTACCAGATATACATTATTAATAGCATGTGAAGAAGATATACCAATTTTACCTACACCGATTATTTTGCCCTTCTTGTTGTCTCCAAAGGTGACCTTGCCACCGTTGAAGGGCTCTAGTGAAAGAAAAAGATTCTTATTTCCGGTCATGTGTCTCGAACACCCACTGTCGAGATACCATAGATTATTTTCTTTCACTATTATCTGCAAGAGAATCAAATACAGCTTTTAGGTACCCACGCTAAGTTGGGTCCTTTGTGGTTAGTGACTCTGTATATTTGATCCTTTCTAACCCATACCTGTCTAACAATTCTTTTCTTCTTAACATAAGGCTGTCTGGGTTTATTATAGTGTTTGTTATTGTTGCGACGCACATTAGGTTTAAATGACTGCTTCTGATTCACATATGGTTTAGATTTTGAAGGTACAGATGTGTAATCGAAAGCTATGTCATAAAACCATCTGAACTCATTATTTCTAACTTCAACACGTTGAGGTTCAGGTTCAGACTCATTAACACTAGACACGTCATGTTCATTAACAAAATCAGTTTGATTTTTGTTGTCGTTCACATATTTAATACAATTATCTTTAACATGACCGTTGTGACCACAATAATTGCAAATCAGATATTCTGAAAGATTGACATACTTCCTTCTTCTGAAATCACGGTCAGAAGGAGTGGATTTGCATTTATCATAGTCTCTACGACTATAACATTCATGACCTAGACCCATCTTCATGTTATTGTTAGATTGTTCGGTAAGGAAGTCTAAGACCTTCTGACTTCCTTCCCATTTATCATGAACTTTTCGTGCATGTAGGAGCAATTCCTTCAAAGACTGAATTTCTTTTTCACACGACGAATGATCTACATTCGAGTCTTTGGAGGGATTGTTCTTTTTGAAATTTTCACGAAAATCGTTAAAACGTTTGTTCAAGATAAATTTCTCCTCATTATGTTGACTTTTGGCTTGGGAGAATTCAGCCTTTATATCTTTCAATTGCTGAGAAAGAAAAGAGTTTTCTTTCTTGTGATCAATGATAGCAACTTCCTTTGCCTTAGCTTCAAATTGTAAAAGCTCATTGACTTTCTTCAATTCTAAAGTTATAGCTTCATTAGCTATAACTTTGGCTTGAAGATGCTTAATGTTGAGCTTCAACTCTGAGATTATAGCTTCATTAGCTATAACTTTAGACTCAAGACCTTCTTTCTCAACATTTGTCTTGTCTGAAGTTATAGCTGAAGTTGCCATAACTTTAGACTTGAGCTTTTTAGCTTTGGCCTTTAGAAGTTGGTTTTCCTCAGCAATATCAAGAATTTGTTCTTTAAGATCTTTTAATTCAAGACTCTGTTCATGACAATGATCTAAGGCTTCTTCAAAATACTTAATTAAAGACTTCTTAGATAAATTCTTAACTTGCTTTCTAAGTTCAAGATGACTAACCGCCTCTTCATCATCTTCTGAATCTGGTTCTGAATCTGAGTTGCCAACAAGACACATCTCGGATTTGCTTTCATTGTCACTGTCTGAAATTAGGTCAAGACTGACGTTGCTTAGACACAAGTTGGGGACTTCTTCTTCCTCTGAATCGTCGTCCTCTGTGTCAAGATCTCCCCAGCAATAAGCCATCATGACTTGCTTGAATTCCTTCTTGGTTTTGTCTCGTTGATTTTTGTCTTTGATTTTCTTCCATGTGGGGCAATCCTTGATCATATGATCATTATCCCCACATTTGAAACAACCACGACTTGAGAGAGACCATTTTGACTCAATTGGCTTCTTGTAAGATTTGTTAGTGTTATTGTTAAACGTTTTCCTTTGTGGTTTATTAAAGAATTTTTTCTTAAAACGTCTAGCAAATAACACTGTTTCATCTTCAAGATCCGAATCTTGTCTTTCACTAGATTCGGCTTGCAAAGCCACTTTCTTGCTATTACTATCGTTTGCCTCATCCTCATCAAGAGTAATCTCGTGAGCCATTAGGGTTCCGAGTAGCTCTTGATAAGATAGGTCAAATAGATCTTTACATTCCTCAATTACCGTCACCTTAGGTCTCCATCGCTTAGATAGACTTCTAAGGATCTTCCTGACAATTTTCTCGGAGTCAAAAGTTTTTCCAAGATTTTTCAATTCATTAATGATACTAGAGAAGCGAGTGGACATGCTGTCAAGCGATTCATTTTGTTCCATAGAGAACAAAATGAGAGGGGAAGAATAAGACGAACTTACGTGAATTTGAGCAAGAAATGAAAGCGTAGCGATGATTCGAAGATGGATCAAATAAGGAGGCTAGGGATTTGGGGTTTACTTAGTGAAGAAGGAAAAGTTAAGTTGTGTGAATGAATTAGGTTAGGGTGAGGAAGGGAGTATATGAGGGAAAAAGTCAACGAAAGTCAAATACGACTTAAGACGGGATTTACATGAAATCTCGCGGAAATTCCAAATACGAACTCGGAAATTCTAAATTCGACTCGGAACATTAAATTCTAAAATAAAACTAAAATACGCTGAAAAGTATACGTAAAATATTTTCATTATAAAAATAGGGTACATTTGCGGGTGTTACAATCACCCCACCTTTTAAAAAGTTTCGTCCTCGAAACTTGAGAGTAGAAAACAAAAGTATCAAGGACAAGAGTCGGTTTTTCAAAAATTAATACGAAAACTTTTATAAGGAAAACATTTATGAAACGAGGTTCATCTTGAAAAGGGTTTAAGGAAACTTTCACAAGTGCGAAACTTTATTTACGAATCACAAGAGTGCCCGTCGCGAACGAGAACTCTAGCTATCAAAAATCAAATCAATGTTGAAAGAGTGAAATCGAAAATCAAACAAGTGTTAGTAAGTGCAGGACTAGTCACCAGACGTCTCCAATAACAAGTCCAAACATCCAACCAAACACAAAATCCAAATATAAAAGCAAAAGAAATCTATTTTCCCCAAAAAGGAGGTACAAAAACCATCTTTATACTTCTTTGAAACGTTAAATTAGAAATACAATATGGAAATTTGAAGGTTTCTTGAAAGATAAAATCAAATAACAAGACATTACACGTACATAGAGCGACTCGAACATAAAGTTCACAAATCACGATAACAAAATATATACAAAACACGCAAAAACGAAACAAATTGAACTCTTAGGGATAGGAAGATCACGATGAAATCGGCACGAAGATCTACAAGAATTCGATAGTACTAACTCTACTGATATACCAAATCCTCAAGAGAATGCAATTTACCCAATTTGCAACTCATCATTTTCAATCATCATAAATCCTACAAAAATATTCCATAATCAGGAAACTTCGAGTAACAAATCCCAATCATTTGAATCCAATTAGAATCTACTAAGGTCCATCGGCACGGTAGACTCCACAACTAACAATCCACATGAAAGACTTATTACGAACTCTAATCTTCTTAGTTTCATCAAAACTCTTACTAGAAACTACCAACAAAATATTTATCTATTGAAACATGATCGCTAACAACCACAAAGTAAAGGACTTACCATGAAATCCTTTAATCCAATTTACTTCAAACTCATTATCCTAAATTTACAATGAACTTTCTCATCCTCGAAAATCAAAACACAATCCACGCAACCAAACATAATTATCTAAGATTCAACTAGTCTCATCCAAAGACTCACAACAAGGGAAAATCCACAATCCATTATCGCTTATAAGAATTCTTTAATACACCCTAACATCCTTAATTCGATCATTACTACGCTCGAAGCCTCAAATATAAATACTCACATTAGCAAACTATGGTGATTATAATCCTCAAGATAAATGGGTTCACCATTCTAACTCTATAATCCATAACAACTGAGCACTCACTATCCAAAGCTTGCAACAAACATTTCTAAATCTCCAAATATGATTCCTTCAGAATAAAAGATAATTACAAATTCCAAACCACAAATGGCCAATCACTAGGCAATCAGACAACCATTCAAATCATATAGTTCATCTAAAACTCAATATGAATCGATTTTCATTTACGACAATACTCCTCAAACCTTGGGTACCGGCTTAATTATCCTAAAGCAAAGTCTCTTTTAGAATCCACCAATTAGAGACATCTAATTCCCAAATGATATCTCAAGCAACCGTTATGATACCCAACAGCAACGAACTATCATCACGCTCAACTCAATTCCCAAAATAGCACTACAATAGCAAGCTCAATAAAGGAAGCCACCAAGAGAGTACAATACCACCAACAGATTCATCCTAAGGTTTAAATCCCAATCCTATTTATGATCAAAATCAACACGAAGCTATCTAACAACCTAATCATCTCACCAGAGGAAAGACAATGACACCATGACATTGGAAACGATAGGAGATTTTGAGAGAAACACGAACGCGATAAGATCGGACGAAAATTAGAGGAACGCTAGAGGCAGGGAGCCAAAAGCTAGATATTGGATAGCTATAGCTATGAAGATAGCCAAGCAAAGGAAAAGATAAGAGAAAACAATTTCCTAGGAATCGGGTTTAGTAGGAACTTGCATGAAAGGAAATGGAAAGGGATAATGGTACGATAAAAAGGTTTAATGTTTAATCTCCAAAATTCCCTTTTCAAACTCAGGGCGATAACAAAGCAACTCATCCCCATAACAAAGGTCCCTCACAAGGGACCATCGTACCACAATTCATAAAAGTAAGGTACACCTAGATTTAACAAATCGATTACAACCCAATTCATCCATCCCTTCATATAACACGGATTCCCAATTGCGAAATTGCAACTCAAGCATAGAAACATTCTCTCAACTCCAAAATTTTACACATTCCCAAAGGTTTCAAAACCGAATGACTAACAAGGACTTCTTCATACAAATCTCTTTTCAACTCTTATGGCCAACAAGGTAAAACACCGAACAAAACGTCATTATCAACATCATATAGCCCACGAGTTCATTATTAACAAGGTACAACCTCAAGTCAAACATCATCATTAACGTCCCAAGGTATTTCCATCATAGCTCACATCATCGAATCTCGCTCATATGTATAATCCTCAAGTAATATGGTTCAACTTACAACGAAACCTTACTACTCCAAACGAGTCTCCGATACCATAAGATAAGATATATCTTTAAATCCAAGAACTATAGCCAAAAACTTTTCCACCAAGCCTATACTCACAAACACACAATAGGAAACCACAAGACGTCACTTAATCTCAAAAGTATTTCGCACCTCAAGATATCATTCTAAACTTCTTATTTACACCAATAAGACATATCATAAGCATGGTCTTCAAAACAATACTAAACTTCTAAGTCCAAAAGACTAAATTACTAATGAGTTAAGAAGTCATAGCCAACTCATTCGACCTTACACCATCAAATATCATGAACTATCCACACATGTAGCATGACCAAGCATCAAGCATTAAAATCATCAAAATATCTTAATACCTTTCTTAAGATACAACCAATCATCAATATAGGGTGAATTTAGATCTACACCATTTTCCTCAAATCACAAATTCATTATAACAATCACTAATATTCCACAAAATTCAAAGTTCTTCCGACCAAGTATAATATACCACAAACAAAAGGGTATGGTATCCACAAAAATGTTACAAGAGGAAGGTAAGGATACCAATGGTAAGAAGGAGGAACTATCAAGAGTAAATTCCAAGAGGCAAACAAGTTGGAAGGGAAAGAGGCACTTAGATAGAAGGACGAGAGAAAACATCGATGAGGAAAAAATACACATCAATTAGGCTTGTCAATCTTCAAATCTTCGGTAGAGGATACTTCTTCTAGGTAACATAATGATCCACCTTAAGACGGTAGATACAAACAAACATAACATCACTCAACACAATCAACAAACAAGTTAGAACCTAACAAACACCAAGTACACCAAAGACTACCACCTTAGGTCCTTAAGTCTACCCATCTCTCATTGATTATTTCAAGGTCAAGTAATTTAAGTTTAGGGTTCACGTGTGTGCGTCGGGAGCGTTTAAGCTCTGATACCAACTGTGACAAAACCCTCGCGAATGCGGAAATATAAAACACACAAGCATGTGAATTATATAGCGGAAATATGAAGTTTTTAAAACTTTTATACATGCAAGAAGA
>JAIUZE010071578.1:0-14552 GCA_022085475.1 Heliosperma pusillum | reverse complement strand
ATAATGAGAACCGTGAGAACTCCGCCTTACGAAACTTATTTTAAAAAAATAAGGACATTTTTGGGTTCGGCGTAGAATTTTATGGCTAGATAACATACATCTTGGTCAAAAAAAATATAATTTACTGACGGAAATTGAGGTGAAATACGATTTATTAGTTTTCATGCACCTAGTAGTCAGTTTCATGCATCTAACAATTTTAATGCACCTGGTACTCATTTTAATGCATCTAGAGTCCGTTATTTTCATGCACCTAGTAACTGTTTTCATGCATGTAGAAATTTTCGTGCACTTAGTGCTCGTTTTCACGCATTTAGAATAATTTTAGTGTACAAATTGAATTTATGTACATTAAGTACATATTTTTTAATATAATCAATAAATTTTGTTTAGTTACTCAAAGTATTTTGATTGAATAAACTAAACTAATGGTAAATGATCCAACAAAACTTTCGAAACAATATTTGGTGGAGATTTAGTAAGGGTTCTCACGGTTCTCATTATGTTAGTGGTTCTCACCGGATCCTGACCCTATATATATATATATATATATATATATATATATATATATATAGGCGGGATCCGGTGAGTCCACCTATATTTTTGAGTCCATGAGTCCAAATAACTGCCGTCGATCTAAAAAAAATAGAGGGCTGAGATGATGACACATAGGCGCCTAAACAAAGCTAACAAAACTAGCTTATTTCCAACGCTTTCTTCTTTCTCTCTTGAAATTTGTACTGAACCATCAACAATCAAAAATTTCACTAAACTCTTGCTAAAAACTCATTGAAATCGTAATATTTGAACTCGATTTCAATTACTTTACAACAACATTGTATAATCTGAGTTGATTTCTCTCCAAAATCGTTGTGGTAAGTTATTTTGCTGTTCTAATTTATTTTTTATGCAATTTTATTTGAACTTCTGGATTATTAGAATTATTATGAATGTTAATATAGTTAGAAAAGATTTTTTTATGGTGAATTAGAAGAATTTAAACAATATAGAGTGATTAAACATATTGTGGATTGATTTTTGGTATATTCATCTTCTTACTTTTAATTTTTATATATTTTACTCATACATGATTTCAAACAGTTGTTGGTAATTAAATCAGGATATTCTTCAATTCATATCATCTATTGTGGTTGAGGTTGTTTATTAGATTTTTTTTTTTACTTTAATCAACAAAATTATGGTTTAATATTGTTTATTTGTGAAAATTAGGGTTCCATATTATAAAATTCATCTTGTTTGACAAATTAGTTGAGAAATTGATTTTAGGTGTCCAGTTAATGAGTAATGGCAATATACTTGTTGGTTATATATGAAACTGAAAGTTGATAGAAATAAACAATCTTTGAAAAATGTGATATTGTTTTTCATTGATTCTGATACTTTTGTTTGCATTATGTGATATTGAATATGAAGATTACATGTACTTGAGAAAATTAGGGTTTAACGTAATATAATTGTGAAAAATAGGGTTTCAAAATATAAAATTGAATTTGTCTAACAATGTAGTTGAGAAAATGATACTTAATGTTCACTTAAATAAGTAATGTCGATATACGTGTTCAATATGATAATGAAAAAAGCTTGTGATACATTTGTTTGTGTGCTGTGATATTGAATGTGAAGATTAGTGCTACTTAATCATCATAATTTTGACAGATTAACTAGTATTTTGTGGAAGGAGAAAAAAACAAGGGTTGCCGTCGTTTGATATTGGGACTAAGGTGTTGAAATTCAGTACAAAGAATTGAACAAGAAATATGGAGGATGTCTGGACATAGATCTTTTGAACGACGGCGATTTGGACCGCGATGATAAAGAAAAATATGAGAAATTTCATGATATTACTAACTTGAACAACGACGATGGTAGCGAAAATGGGCAGGGGAATGATGAGTGACTTTTGTTGAATATGCAATGATTGATGTAATTTTGGAAGGATATTTATCGAATGTAGTTGTGATTAACTAATTATATTGCTAGTGGTATTTTGTGATATTATGTAGGAGCAGCAATTATATTTTATCTCGTTTGTAGTGATATTGTATCTGAATAGCAAAACGTTGGAGGGTTACAAGTTTCCTTTCCTGTGTGACATTTTTTCGACTGAAGTGTGATATTTTTTACCAAATATGTGATATTGTTGAGCCAGTAGTGTGATATTGTTTACCAAGTCAATTGATATTGTTTCATGAAAGGTGATATTGTTTCAAATTAGGTGTGATATTGTTTAATACAACTTGTGATATTGTTAAACAATCGTGTAATATTGTTTACCAAAAAAATGATCGAAATGCGTTAGAAAGCATATATTTTTTATTTAATAACATAAAAAAATTGCAAATTCTGATACAACTATAAAATTGTTACTATGATAATTATATGACAACTTAAGAATGGAAAAAAGAATATATACAA
This sequence comes from Heliosperma pusillum, assembly GCA_022085475.1. Classification (NCBI taxonomy): domain Eukaryota; kingdom Viridiplantae; phylum Streptophyta; class Magnoliopsida; order Caryophyllales; family Caryophyllaceae; genus Heliosperma; species Heliosperma pusillum. The sequence continues at coordinate 12,116 of JAIUZE010071578.1, read as the reverse complement.
TATTACAACCGCATGGAGCGATATCTAAGAAAAAAAAATTGTCTTTATAAGAGAAATGAATTAAAAAAAGTATGATTTGCACAAATGATGATGAACTATAGATTTCGTTATCCCGCCCACATACTCTTAAGCAACCTCCCAAAAGCGAAGAAATCTGCAAAAAAGGAAAACAAAGTGCAAAACATCATCTTAGTATATTATGATCCTGATATGGCATTTGTTTATCATGTCAAAAGGAATTACAAAAAGTATAAAAAGTAAGAAACATAAATGAATGTTGTAAGGAAAATGACTAACCTCGGAGACGGTATCCGTTGATTGATGTGATCTAGCATGCTCTAGAATGAAAAAATGAAGTGCATTAAAATGTAATTTAGACAGTGATTTTGTGAGGATATTCGTCAACAATTCATAAATTTAATTAAACAAGCTCCAACATTCTCATAACTATAGTATATCCTTACAAATTTTAATATTCTTTGCTAGACATATGTTAACTTTAGAATGATCAATAATTGTTTGTTTATGAAATTAATTATACTTGAGTGAACCAATGAGGTGATTATAGGCCTCATAAAACTAAACAACGACAAAACCTTACCAAAAAAAATTCTAAATCTACTAGAGCTGTACAAACAAATCGAGCGATCTTAATCTTCTTTAGATTATTTATATTGGCTTATTACTGACTCACCTCCTTGGCCAACATAGGGCAAACCTTTATTTACTTTTTCTAAAGCCTTTGCGGTGACAAATAATCAATTTTGTCTTTATATCACCACAATTATCAAACCTTTTTGTAGTTCAAATCAAGGTTCAAATCCACAAGTTGCTGCATACACTTTATAAATCTCAATACTAGCATATAATGTAGCAAAAATTAGACCGCGTTTATGTGTTTATATTCAGCGGCCACACTCCGTATCCACTTTTCAAAACCTCTAAGGGTCAACTACAAAGAAATTTGATTTACAAGATGCACATCAACAAATTATTTTCTACTAAAGTAGGAACAAATGTAATAATAATATGAAAAGTGTTGTCTACATAAGAGATTGAGATTAATAGGTCCCAACATGGAAAATGTATTGCATTATAATATAGTTTCGAATGTGATACTTTAAAGAACAACATGTGATACTTTTTAGAAGAACATGTGATATTAATTTACATAAAGTAAATAAAAGGATAACACGAAGATAAAAACTAGAAATAATATAAGCAGTGACACACTAATATTTGGGTGATGATACTTCAACAAAAAAAGTGATTAGTTTTCAAATTTAACAAAAAAATATTAGACAATAATGAATCAAAAGAGAAAGAGGATAAATTAGGTTAATACATAAAAACTAGATCATCATATACTGGAATAATAAGAATATAAATATATTAATAGAAAATCCATAAGAAAAACGCAATAATAATAATCACTAATACAACATAAAAAAAAAGTGACAAAATTAAAATTAGAAGAAAAACAATATTAATAAACAAATCTAGCAAAAACAAGAGGAGAATGAATTAATACCTGACAATGAGATGATAAGAAGTGGAGAATAAATCATGTTGTGTAGCTTGAGCCTTGAGAATATTGAGTCATAAAGCTTGTCTGATGAGATTAAAAAGAGAGCGTGAGGAGAGAGAGAGGGTAGAGAGAGAAATTGAATGGAAAATTATGAAAGATGCCTGAAATAAATGGTATATATAGAAAAATGGTAAATAACAAAAATACCCTTACTACTCGCGCGTGATCTCAGCCCTTGATCTCTTTTGATCTGACGCTTGAGATTAGGACTCACGGACTCAAAAAGATAGGGTGGACTCACGTGATCCTAATTCTATATATATATAGAATCAGGCTCTCGTGCGAACCTATAGTTCAATGCGAACTTACGAACTAAGCACAAACCGTTCAGATCAAATAATGAATGGCCAAGATCAAACGCTCGTTTTACTCTCACAAACCCAACCCAAAACTCTCAGTGTCATCCGACACACTCACTCTCACAAACAACAAACACTTCCACTCTTTCTCACCCCTCACATCCGCCGTCCTCCGACGACCAATATCCTCCGATGATCACTGTCATCCGACGACAAGGATCAGCTGCCGGCGGCATAATCTCTATCACACTCTTTCGCACAAAACCAAAATTTTGATCGAGTTTCGCTCAAACTCGTCATCATTCCTCGAATTTTAATCAAATCTCATGGATTAGTCGCCATGTAAGTGTCTTTATTTCTGTAATTATTCAGAGTTTAATTAAATTACTTCCTTAGTTTTAAAATTTTCCCCAAATTTGACATAATTTGAACAAGTCTAACGTTAATGTCATTCGTGCTTCATACCTGCTATTTACTGATCGATTTCTTTGAATTGTTTAAGTTTGGCTAGATACGATGAGCTATTGCGATCTGATTAAATGTTCCTGAATGTAGTTATGTTTATACGTTCATTGAGGATTCATATAATTGTGGATTGGTATTGGAATGATTAAAGTTTACTTTATACCTAGTATTGGATTAGCATTAATTGTGGATTCACTTTATTGAGCCAAAAATCGTAGTCTATACTTGAGCTGCATTCTTAATTCTCACGTTCGTCATATGTATTTGTGAATAGTTAGTCACATATGCCTCTAGTTGTTAGTTAATAATTTATATGGAGCCAGCCTGCGACGCCTCTGCGTTTACAAGAATGAATGGTCTTGTGTGGTTTTACTAGGATATGCATTGTAGAAAATATAAGGTGGAGGTGATTGAAATTTTCGGAAATGTTCATTGCTATATATCATACTGGCTTAGTATCAAGTGTATATCAAGTGTATATCAAGTGTTTTTATGGTCCACTGATGTATTGTTATCATTGAGCTTGAATAAAATTTTGCATAGATTTACCATTTGTGTTTGGGCTATACTCAAGAAATTGGTTGGTAAGTGTAGAAGTTATAGTGTTTTACTATGCATCACTACTTCAATAGTGTTTATTTAATTCTTCCTTAATTACTTCTTATTTCATCCATCACTACTTCAATAGTGTGAATTTTTTTTGCTTCTAGGCACAGGTTTTTGTCTCAAGATATGTTCTTCTTAAAATTATACGGAAACACTTCTTAACTGGTACATACCCTATTGTTAGTCTATTTTGTTTTATTCTTCTTCAAATAAAATAGTGTATATCAAAGTGAATTAAATAACTTTCATTTTATTTTTTAGAATTTGCCCTCTTATCGAGAGTATATTATGCTCTTACTTCTAAAGTGGGAGAAGAACAACATAAAGGTAACGTTTTCAACCATCCTAAACACAATTGTTGACCGACCTTAGTAGATACACATCTCTGACAAGCTAAATACACTCATTTGCAAGCTAGATATACTCCTTTACCTTGCTAGATACGTAACTTTACCTTGCTAGATACATATCTATGGTATGCTAGATACACTTCTGTAGCTTGCTAGATACATACATTTACCTTGTTAGATACACTTCTTTGACAAGGTAGGTACTGTAACACCCGGAAATGTACCCTATTTTTCTAGTAGAAATATTTTACGAAATCTTTTCAGCAAATTTAAGTTTTAATTTGGAATTTAAAGTTTCGAGTCGAATTTGGAATTTCCGAGTTCGTATTTGGAATTTTCGCGAGATTCCATGAGAATCCCGTTTTGAGTCGTCTTTGACTTTTCTTGACTTTTGAGTCGTCTTTAACTTTTCTTGACTTTTGAGTCGAGTTTGACTTTCCTTGACTTTGGAACCGTCTTTGACTTCCGTTGACTTTTCTCCTATACAACTCACACTACCCCTTACCCTAATTCATTACTCAAACACAACCAAATTACTTCCTCCTTAAGCAAACAAAATCATGGTTTCCCTCTTTGATTTCGATCTTAGATTTCGCCTAGCTCATTCGTTCTTTGACGGAATTCACGTAAGTTCGTCTTATTCTTCCCCTCTTAGCTTCCTCTATCCGTATTCATATTAAAAGTATCGTCTTTCTCGCTTTTCAATCTTTCCGTCTTTCTCAAGATGAATTTTATTCATCTTTTATTACCTATTTGTAGGTGGAGACCACTAGGAAGGCTTAGTAATCGATTAAAGACGCGTAAAGGTAACGGTGAAGGGTTACTCGGTATCATTTACGTGGTTTGCATGCTTTATATGTTAGAAATCGTATTTAGAATACAATTAGAAGCTTAGGAATCATGTTATGATTTATGATTGTTGTTATTTGTTGATTGTTGATGATGAATATTGATTATTGGTAATTATTAGAAGTGAATTGGGAGAATTGAAAATGATAGAATTGGTGCTTGTTGTTCTCGGGTGGAATTGTATTCCTGGCCGAAGGACCGGCAGCCGGTCTAGTGCCCGGCTAGGAATTTCCTGCACCGACCCTTTTTCGTAGAATGATCATAACTCCTTCGTTACTTCCTTGTTTTGGGCTTGTGACCACTTGTTGGAACCGTAAGAGGATAAGCTATCACCTCGACTTGGAATTTATGCATTTCCATATCTAGAACTCTAGTTATGACCATTTGAAGTAGACCCTTGTTTTGATAGTTTCCAAACTTGTGATTTTTGTGTTTGTTAGTGTTGTGCTCTGAGCCGGGGTACCGGCCGCCTCCCTCTTGACCGGCCTGGAACACATTACCTTGTTTTCTATGATTTTTGGTTTTTTCCTTGTGCTCTGAGCCGGCCCACCGGCCGCCGGTCCAGTGACCGGCCTAGAACACGGCTGTGTTCTTTTCCTTTAATTTCTAAAACTCATAATTTATATTAGTTCGCATGATCCGTTTATCGTATAATTTTACGTAATGTCTTATAATATTCATGTTTTGGATATATGATATCTCTTTCGCATGTATCACATGTTTTGTGACGGTTTTTGGTATATCCCTCTTTTGAGTCGGTTTTACATATGTTATGATTTGAGCACTAATGATTTGTGCTATGAACTCTCATTTCCCGGCTACACCTTATACTCGTTAGACTGGAATGTCGGAGCGATGGGGTGTATCCTTGATGCTTGTATGCATGTGTACTGGGGATATGACGACGTTGTTAGGAGGCGAACGCAATGCGTTGGTCGACCCGACCGTCAAATGTTGTATACTTGCGAGGTGGTGTTATTGCATGTAGCGTACTAGCTTGCCTTTTGACTATAGATCTCTTTCCGCCTCTTTCGTGAATTGATCTACCGAATTTGGGGTACTCGGCATATATATTGTAAGTCCGTGTCTTGGATGTGGAACGTCTTACCACATGTCGAATCGGAACACGTCTTATTCCGAGAGTCTGGCCAGGTTTAGACTAGGACCGTATTATTATCGTCGTCCTACCGAGAGGGATTAGAGTCTTGTGTGTACGAAACGTCTTATCGTACATGATTCCAGGAAACGTCTTATCCTGTGAACTTGATTGTCTAGGTCATGAGTATACGAAACGTCTTATCGTACACGGTTCAGGGAAACGTCTTATCCCGTGGACTTCCATTGGCTTGTCTTGCTATTGTACACGATGCTAGTGCGTTTCATTTACCGTGAGAGATGTCGTCATTATATTGGTATGTTTGGATGAATGATTATATGATTGATCATTGAATGACTTGGCATGGTCTGTTTGTCGAGTCTCTATCTTATCAAGTATATGCCGCTAACAGTGAGATGTAAGCCCTAGTGAGTATATAGTTGACTAAGGGTGTTTTTCCCGAGTCTTTGAATAACATGATGGGTTCGGATTTGTATTCCATATGTTCTTATCATTATTTATCGTATTGCCTATCTTTTCTTATCGTAACTCACGTGTATATTTATATATGCATGCTCTACTTTAGTATTTCCTTATATGTACGTTAAAGGTGATATGGCTGGGAGAACCCGGAGTTACTCCCCACTGACTGTGGCGTTCATGTTTTTCATGAATGAACAGGTTGCTTGCATTGGATGGCTTTTTGCTTGACTATTTTGGGGTTCGGGTGTGAGCTAGCGGGCGTAGTCCCTGGAAGTTTTCACCTCTAGAAGATATTAGCTAGTTTTGCTAAACACTTGTTCTTTGTTAACATTTAAAGACCCTCGTCTCTTTGTTGTATTTCCGTATTTAGTTTGTAATATTTGACACTCCTCGTTTTTTATTTATCTTGCATGTATAAAGTTTTTAAAACTACCTATTTTTCCGCAATATAGTTCACATGCTTGTATGTTTATATTTCCGCATTCGCGAGGGTTGTCACAGTTGGTATCAGAGCTTTATCGCTCCCGACGCACACACGTGAACCCTAAACTTAAATTCCTTGACCTTGAAATAATAAATGAGAGATGGGTAGACTTAAGGACCTAAGGTGGTAGTCTTTGGTGTACTTGATGTTTGTTAGGTTCTAACTTGTTTGTTGATTGTGTTAAATGATGTTATATTTGTTTGTATCAACCTTTATGAGGTGGACCGTAGGTTGGCAAGAAGAAGTAATCTTTGGCCGAAGATTATAGATCGACGAGCCTATTTGAATTGTACTTCTCCCTCATCGTTGATCTCTTGTGCCTTTAATGTATCTTTTTCCCTTTTTCTATATAGGTGCTTCTTTAATTTCTCTTCCAGCTTGTTTGCCTCTTGAAAACTAATCTTGATAGTTTCCTCCATCTTACCATTGTTATCCTTACCTTCCTCTTGTAACATTTTTATGGATGTCATACCCATTTGTTTGTGTTATATTATACTTGGTCGGAAGAATTTTAGCCTTTGTGGAATAATGGTGTATGTTAAAATGAATTTGTGATTTGAGGAAAATGGTATAGATCTAATTTCACCCTATAGTGGTGAGAGTTGGTATCCTTAAGGAAAGGTAGTAAGATAAGTTTGATGATTTTATTGCTTGATGCTTGTCATGACTAATGTGTGGATAGTTCATGATATTTGATGGTGTAAGGTTGAATGAGTGGGTTAAGACTTCTTAACCCATTAGCGATTTAATCTTTTGAATTTAGGAGGTTGAATGATGCCTTGAGTTGTAAAATGCTTTTGAGACTAAGTGACTTCTTGTGGATTCTAGTTTGTGTGTTTGTGAGTATACGCTTGGTGGAAAAGTACTTGACTATAATTCTTGGATTTAGAATTTTGATCTTATATCATGGTATCGGAGACTTGGTTGAGGTAGTAAGTTGTTATGATAGACTAAACCATGTTACTTAAGGATTATGGCATCAGTGGAATCTGATTAGATGAGCTATGACGGTGATGCCTTAGGATGTTGATAATGACGTTTTGTTCGGTGTTCTACCTTATGGCCATAGGAGTTGAAAAGAGATTAGTATGGAGAATCCCTTATTGGTTCTTCGGTTTTTGAAACCTTTGGTAATGTGTCAAATTATGGAGCTGAGAGAATGTTACTATGCTTGAGTTGCAATTCCGTAATTGGGAATCCGTGTTATATGAAAGGATGGATTAATTGGGTTGTAATCGATTTATTAAATCTAGGTGTACCTTACTTGGATGATTGTGGTACGATGGTCCCTTGTAAGAGACCTTTGTTTGGGATGAGTTGCTTTACAAATTTGTGGATTAAACCTTAAACCCTTACTCGTGCCATCATTCCTTTTCATTTTCATTCTTGAATGTTTTTGTCAAGATTGATCTTTAAGAAATTACAAGTTCGTACTTTCTTTCTTACTCAGATATCTTCATAACTCTACTATCTGCTTTGTCTCTTCCTCAGCCTCGTTTTCCTTTCTTGCCTTCGTCTTTTAATTCCTTCTTATCGTAGTCTTTAATGATGCTTCCTAAGGTTCCTCGTGTAACAACCCGAAAAGTACCCAATTTTTCTAGTAAAAATATTTTACTAACACTTTTCAGCAGACTTAAGTTTTTAAAATAGAAATTTTTGTTCCAAGTCGTATTTCGAAATTCCGAGTTCGTATTTGGATTTTTTGAGAGATTTCATGAAAAGACCGTTTTTAGTCATCTTTGACTTTTCTTGACTTTTAAGTCGTCTTTGACTTTTTCTTGACTTTTTAAAGTCGTCATTGACTTTTCTTGACTTTTAAGTCGTCATAAACTTTTCTTGACTTTTAAGTCATCTTTGACTTTTCTCGACTTTTAAGTCGACTTTGACTTTCGTTGACTTTTCCCGACTCGACTGGTAAGTTTGAAGACCGAAATTTTATTAAAAAAAATAATATTTTTGATTTATTTTTGTTTAGATTTATTAAGATTTATCATAATTTAATATAATTATTTTGAATTTATTCGGAATTTAAAGAATAACTTTTACGGTTTTAACCGAACGTCATTTAACTATTCCCGAGTCATCGCAAATCCCGAAACAAAATCGAAACTCGACTTTGGCATGAGTCACACGCCCATGTCATCGTTTTCCCCTCACAATTAGATATTTTAATTATTTTGATTAAACTAATCAAAATATCTAGATATTTATTAACTTTATCGATCAGTTAACGAAAATTACGCAAATCGCTCAAAATCAGACCCGATTACTCACCTATCCACACGGCTCTTTCCCCTCTAATAGACCTTGATATTTTCATTACTTTTGATTACAATATCATAATATCTAGATATTTAGTTTAATTAACTTAATATCGAATTATATTTAAACGATTACCGTAAAATAATTATTAAACAGGAGTCAATTACGTAACAACAATTTCAAAACCCGACATCCATTTTTACCTATAATTACACGGCTCCCTCCACTCTTTACTCACTAACAACTTTTCATTTTACAACAAATCAAATTAAGATCTAAATATCACTTTCTTTACTCGTTCTTGAGCGTTCTTCGCGTTCTTCATCCGTTCTTCGTCGTTCTTGAGCAAAACCTTCATAAAACCTTCATTTCTTAATTAAATCCGTCCTAACTTATATTTCTAGACTCTCCTCTTCGCTCCCCATCTTCACGTACGTTTTTATTTCAATTCCGACAAAATCGTTTTCAACACTTTAATTATGGAAAATCATATTTTAAGTTCTAATAATGTTTTTCTTGTCATTTCTTATAGGGGAAGATTTTGAAGACGAGTTTGGAGACTCGTATATTTTGGGTGAAGATTAGTAGGAGGGTTTCTTGGTTTATACTTCTTATTTTGGTGCTAATCGACTTGTCTAGCTAAGGTAACAATTCCGATTTACTCGACGAAATAATGTCACATAGCCTTTAGCTTTTGGTTTCTTTAGTTTTTGGTTCATCTTTGTTTTTGGTTCATGTTATTATGGTTTATGGATTTTTAGTAGTAATATGATAAGTAGTTGTTTTTATCATGTTGTATGAATTTATGACAAGTTTAGTGTTCTTGACATTTTTTTTTATGATTTGTTATAATCATGATTTTTGTATGGATGATTGTTCAAATGGTTGTTTGATGATTAAAACATGTTAGAAATTAATTTGGTGTTTGATGTGGTTGAACCGTGGAGGAGGGCTGAAAACCGGACCCAAACCAGGCCGGTTCAGGCCCGGTCCAGGCCGGTCTGGGTTGGTCAAGGGTGGGTCCGGGTTTTGGTTTTTGGGGTGTGTCGATGTTTGATTGTTTGGTTGTTGTTTTGACGGGTTTTAATTATGTTAAAGCATGCGGGAAATATTAAGAAACGGTTTTAGTAAAAGTTGGAAAATCTGCCAAAACAGCCCAAACAGGCCCGTAGGCCCATTCAGGCCCATGTTGGGTTCGGCCCAAAAGTCAGCCCGTGGGTCCCACTTTGGGACTTGTGACGGTTTTTGAGTTATTGTTATTTTATCGCGTTTTGTAATAATTAGCAAGCGAGAAATATTAATAAGTAAAATATTTAATTAAAAGGTTTTTCAATAAATTATTATTTCTCACATGTTAGAAATTATAAGACGAGATCGTAGTTTAATTTAATATCCTTTTAGTCAAACGGGTTTTGGGTATGATATAATAATTCACATGTTAGAAGTTAATAAAATAACATGTAATGAATATGTTGACTTTTATGTCTAAGTTTATGTGGTAAAGACTCTGTTTCTAGCCGGTTTGACCAAACGGGTTTGGTCAAACTAAGATCTAGTCAGCCCCGTTTTGACTGATGACCCGGCGCGGGACTCGGGTCGGGGATTTGTCTTCAAGTAAGGTTGTATTTAATTAATGAATTAGCCTTAGTAGATATGAGGCGATATGATATTTGATTATGATTTATATGAAATTAGTCACATGATAGGATGTTTTTTTTCCCGTGACTGTTTGATTATATGGTTGGTGTCGTGTTGACTAAGTACCCATAGAGAATTATGATTATATGGCGTCTTGACCATTCTAATTCTAAATGAGTAGCTTGGACCATGACATTGATAGGCCGTACTATCTTTAACGAGCATATAGTTCACCGCTTGATAGCTTTTGTGTCTCGGCCTGGGGGGCTTATCTCCAAGTCGGGGCATGGCTGCCTGATCCGTTTTTGGGACTGGAGCCAGCTTAAGTACTAGCCATCTCTGCTTAGGGGGTCGCCTAGTAGAGTTTCTTGTGTACGGTTATGTCATGAGACGGGGAATGGAATAGCTGTTGTCGCTAGGTCTGATCAGTCTAGGACTAGGATGTTTTCCTACTTGTGTATAGGCCTCGAGTTACAGAAGTCGACATAGACTGTCCTAAAGAAAAACCTTAGCCTGTTTGTAGACGTATTGGTCTTTCATGTTTGTATGATTCTATGAGTTTTAGAAAGTGAGATGCAAGCCGGCTAAGATTGATAGAGTTTGGATTCCCGATTGTTAACTGATTCACATGATTACGTGTTGATTAGGGTTTGAGTGTATCAGGGCCATGTTACATGGTAACCGCTGAGCCAGCATACCAGCTTCCCTACCTCGGTTATATTTTATTATCGGTTTCACATGATAGCTTTCATATGATAGGTTATATGTTAGTTAATTGTTTCATAACATGAAAAGCATATCATATATGTTAAGGTTTTGTATTTTCCATATACATTGCTTTTATGTTATTCATGTTTAATTAAACTCGACATTTCGTGGCTGGGAGAACTCGGAGTTACTCCCCACTGACTGTGGCTTCCGTGTTTATATTTAATGCGGTCGAACAGGTGGTGAATGCATATTTGGGGTACATTGACGAGCTAGCGAGCGAAGTATTTACCTTGGACCTATATTCGGTTCTTAGATTGTATATTATTATACACTCGTTTTATTTCCGTATTTATACGGGAGATATGTCTCCCGTCTTGTATAATTTATTTTGTATAATATTATTTCGTTTTGTAACGACCCTTTTTATTTATGACACCTTCGTTATGTATTCTCATATCTTTTATGTATTTAAATTATTTTTTTTCTTTCCGCAAATTTGAGGGTGTCACAGTTGGTATCAGAGCTATTTTGCTCCCGACGCACGTTTGTGTACACTTGTATAAATAACTTGACCTTAATAAAATAATAAACCGTGAGATAGAAGGGTAAGATGGGTAGATTAGGATTATGTTGTAGTCTCTTTGTTCTTGCTAAATGATAAGTACTAATCTGTGTTTTATTTTGCAAGATGCCTCCGAGGATTGACAACACGATCTTAGCAGCTCTTACCGTTATTATCCAAAACCAGCAAAACCAGCAAAACCAACAGGCAAATCCGATTCCTAATCCTATTCCCGATCGTGAGAGACACGGGAGTTATACGTGGGTTGTGACACCCTCAAATTTGCGGAAAGAAAAAAAATTATTTAAATAGATAAAAGAAATATGATAATACATAACGAAGGTGTCATAAAATAAAAGGTCATTACAAAACGGAAATAATATTCTACAAACGAAATATACAAGACGGGAGACATATCTCCCGTATAAATACGGAAATAAAATAGTGTACAATAATATACAAACTATGAACCGATATAGGCCCAAGGTAAATACTTCGCTCGCTAGCTCGTCCATGTACCCCAAATATGCAACACCACCTGTTCGACCGCATTAAATATAAACACGGAAGCCACAGTCAGTGGGGAGTAACTCCGAGTTCTCCCAGCCACGAAATGTCGAGTTTAATTAAACATGAATAACATAAAAGCAATGTATATGGGAAATACAAAACTTTAACATATATGATATGCTTTTCATGTTATGAAAACAAATAACTAACATA
>JAIUZE010071577.1:0-35341 GCA_022085475.1 Heliosperma pusillum | reverse complement strand
GTAGTTTTTCGATTTTTTTCGCGATCTACGATGAGTCGGGAATAGTTAAATGACGTTCGGTGAAAACCGTAAACGTTATTCTTTAAATTCCGAATAAATTCAAAATAATTATATTAAATTATGATAAATCTTAATAAATCTAAATAAAAATAAATCAAAAATATTATTTTTTTAAATAAAATTTCGGTCCTCAAACTTATGAGGCGAGTCGGGAAAAAGTCAACGGAAGTCAAAGTTGACTGAAAAGTCGAGAAAAGTAGAAGATGACTTAAAAGTCAAGAAAAGTTTAGGACGACTTAAAAGTCAAGAAAAGTCAATGACGACTTTCAAAAAGTCAAGAAAAGTCAAAGACGACTTAAAAGTCAAGAAAAGTCAAAGATGACTAAAAACGTTCTTTTCATGAAATCTCTCAGAAATTCCAAATACGAACGCGGAATTTCAAAATAAGACTCCGAACAAAAATTCCTATTTTAAAAACTTAAGTTCTACTGAAAAGTGTTAGTAAATATTTTTACTAGAAAAATCGGGTCCTTTTCGGGTTGTTACAATATGGATGCGTCAGTTCTTACAAGGACTAACCGTAGTTCCTAGTTCGAATGACCCTCTCACCATTTATTGTGATAATAGAGGTGCCATCTTCCAGGCTAAGGAGCCTAAGTCCAGCAACAAGTCTAGACATGTACTTCGGAATGCTCACATGATCCGAGATTACGTGGAGCAAAAGGTGATAGTGATTGACAAGATTGCTTCAGACGACAACATCGCGGACCCTCTCAGTAAACCGTTAAAATATGATAAGCATGAAGGGCACGTTATTTCCATGGGAGTTAAACGTGTTCTTGAGTTGTAGTAGCTGTTTTATGTGGATTAGATAAATGTATCTTTTTCATGTACTATTTATAACATCATCGTATTGTTTCATATTTTGTTTTTCATGTGGATTGTACGACAACATTGAACACCACAAAGGGAACTGAATTACATTATAATTGTTTTGGTCCGTAATCGCCTACATGAGCTGATAACTCTGGCAATTATACTGTGAAGTTGAATGATGGTGGGTTCAACGAGCCATAAGTCAAACGGTTGACTGATCAATCACAGATACGAGTTATAAAGATACCTCGTAGGACATCGTGACAACGTTATGGAGTCCTAAATGTTTCTAGACATTCAGTGCCAGGTCGTGGATAGGACGTCCATAGTGTTCCTAAGAGTCGATTCTTTAGACTATCGATTGTCTCTTTAGATTAAGGCAGTTTTTGGGTGACTTTGGTTTCTTTCTCATGGTCGACCGTAACAGAGGCTAAGTAGATTTTTACTGGGTCATTTTGTACTGTGCTTGTATCTGCAGGATTCGAGTTGAGGAAAATATCCAATCTTTATCAGGTTTTGTTATTTCTTAGGGCCACTCGAGGAGTTATAACTGAAATGCATGGCCATGCTCGAATAATGATTCGTTTATCAGTTAAGTTACTCTCTAGTCGGGAAAACAACTCTTGATATTGATCGCTTGTAAAATGCGACCTTTGTAAATACGGACTTTGCAAATTGTTTTACATTGAGTGGGAGAAATTTATGGATATGAGAATCGGGTTATCGCACATACACTTGTAAGGACAAGTGGGAGATTGTTGGAGCTAGTGTCCTCCACAGTTAGTGTGATAACATGAATAAATCTCTTACATGTTCACAGAGTATACTTAGTATTCTTATCAGTTGATTAACGTTTATCGATAACGGTTGGCTTGCTAGGAGTTTGACGTTATTGTCATTTCAATGGCGGTGATCAACTGGTCCCTAAAGTCACACCTAAAGGATGTGTCTGAGAGATGTGATTATATGAATAATATAATCATATTGATGCCTTATTATATGACTAAAAGGTTAGTCGATGTATATGACTAAAAGGTTAGTCAATGTAATGATGATACGATTATTTAATAACGATTAAATAATATTAGCTGAGACGAATTAAATATAATTCGTGATTGAATATAAACCGTTATATTTAATCAATATATATAATACAAGGTTAAACGAATTAAAATGTTAATTCGTAATTAAACATAATATGTTATATTTAATTAGCAAATTATAAATATACGGATATTTATAGTTGACGTATATATTATATTACATGCTAAAATAACCGAAAAAGGAAGGAGAACATAGTCTTTTCTTCTCTTAATTTTTCGGCCCATAAGAGATAACAATAAGAGAAAATATCTCCTATTATTCTTTTATGGTAACTAGCTAAAAACCCTAATAACAAGAGGAGTAAAAAAAAGTGAAAAGACTTCTCCTACTACTACTCTGAAGGGGACGGCCGAAACAGTATAGAGCAACAAGAAAAATACAGATTTTTCTCTCTAATTCTCTCTATCATTCATCATCACACAAAAGAAAAATTAGCAGTAACTTTTCTTTAAAAAATTTAGCACAAGCAAGGCATATCTCGGAGCATCTTGGGTGCAACTATTAGGAGAATATCGATTTCGATATTGTTCATAAGCCAAATTTGCTAGGACCAAAGGTTAATTCTAAATTCCTATAATTTTATATTATGCAATTTCTTTTATGACTCGTAATTCATATACTATAATTTCGTTATAATCCGTAAATTAATGACGAAATATACCGATATTTCTAACAGTTCAAGTGCAAACAAACCATGATGATAAAAACTAAGGCATATGGGGAGGACGAGGGATGGTAGGGTCGACATAACCGGGTCGGGTATGGTACTCAATAATGTCAAGACGATCAAAGAATTTCTTAACATGAGTGGCTTGTGCGGTGAGACACGCATCAAAGTTTCGGACCTTCATGGATATAGCCTCTGTCGCATCATAGATGGTGTGCATCCCATCTCGCATCTCCACACCACTCTTCACCAATGCACCTCCTTGACTTACCAATAATTGCATCTGATCCCGTTGCCTAAAACGTTCTTTCCGGACATCCACCACATTCCTTTCAATTTTGGAAAGGTGACGATCAACCTCCGACATCCATGCCTTCAACTCGTCAGTCACAACCGACCCACCATGGTCACGGTTTGAGCTAGGAGTACCCACCAAGGTTACGGTTTCCACCGTTTTTTCCATAACATTACCAAGAATTTTGTCTTGCGCATCAAGGCGCTCCATTAACTTCCCCATAAACGCATCCAATTTGCATTCAAGAGATAAAAAATCAAGACTAATCGGTTTATCAACAACCGAACCACCCTTTGCTTGAAATACCAACTCCAGACCCACGACCGCTATTGTCATGAATTTTAAATAAGTATCGTTCATCTCATCCTTAAAATTAACACCATAGCTAGCCGGGTCAATCACTCTGTTTTCCTCAAGGATCCGAGAAATCCACATCCCGTAAGGAAGGTCCAAAGTCGTGTAGACCTTGTCCTCCGTCACCGAGAAACTTGTTTGGAAAATACGAGCAAAGACAAGAAATGCCAAATTAACCCGTTCACCCTCAAGCCACTTCCGGACAAGCATAAGTTCAGAGCAACTAACCTTATCACGACCACCCCGACGCGGAACCACCATGTTCCATAAAAAGTTAAAGAAAAATCTCAGTTTTGGTGAAAATTTACGGCCAACACACAACTAGACAAACTAACATTCTCATCAAAATACTTTTTGACCGCCACCTTACCGAATCAGATAACTGGTCCGATGCCATACTCGGATTTATTTCGACCCTATCATCAAGAACCGAAAACAGAATACACAAATCATGAATGGAGACGAAAATCTCACGGCCATTGACAGTAGCATGTAAGACTTTAGACTTCAAGGAAACATAAGCATAAAATTTGATTATCTCAATAGGATATATAAGACCCGAAAACCGAACGATATCCTCCCATTCTTGAAATTTCAATAAATCGTTGAAAATCTTCAAAGCGGAATATTTATCACCCCAAGCTTTCGGAACGCTTCTACGACCGTGAATAGTGTATTTAGCAACCCGATTAATTAACTTGCGCTCCTGCTTTGTTATTCTTATTTTATCGAGCCCGGATGTCGTAGCTTGCATCATAAATTCGCGGAACACAGGTCGATTAACACCGTCTGTAACCGTCCCATCCTCACGTGTTTCAGAATCAGAAATGATCTTGTTCTTACTCAAGTTGAGTCGACGTCGTTTAGACCCCTTCGAGAACCGTGCCCGACTCAGTTCGTATCGCGGTAGGTGTTTTTGGTTTTGGGTGACATGTTTGTTCAAGATTTTGAGACATTCAAGGATTTAGGATGTTTATTTTGTGGGATTTGGGCTTGGTTTTGGTAGTCTTGGAAGCCATTGTTGTGTTTGTTTACTTTTTTTTTTTGAAAAGTTGAAGATGATGGTGATGGGTGATGATGTATGGTGATGTATATATAGGTGGAGTGTTGGGTTTTGTTTTTGTGAGGTTTGCACATGAAGGTGACGTCCTTTCCCTTCTTTTTCCTTTTTTTTTGTTTTTGAATTTGAGTAGGATAGGAAAGGAATCTAGGATAAATTTATGAGAGATATGGTAAAGATAGGATTAGGTAAATAAAAAGATATAGTAGGATATTTTTGTTGGGAATTTCTGTGACAACCCTCGCGAATCCGGAAATATAAAACATACAAGCATGTGAAATATTATGCGGAAATGCGGTATTTTAAAAACTTTTACACATGCAAGATAAATAATACGAGGAGTGTCAAAATATTACAAACTAAGTACAAATACAACAAAGAGACGGGGTCTCTTAAAATGTTAGCAAAGAACAAGTGTTTAGCAAAACTAGCTAAAATCGTCTAAAGGTGAAACTTTCAGAGACAACGCCCGCTAGCTCACACCCGAACCCAAAATAGCATAAACAAAAAGCCATCCATGCATGTGACAACCCTCGCGAATGCGGAAATATAAAACATACAAGCATGTGAATTATATATAGCGAAAATACGGTATTTTAAAAACCTTTAAACATGCAAGATATATAACACGAGGAGTGTCAAAATGTTACAAACTAAATACGGAAATACAACAAAGAGACGGGGTCTCTTAAAATGTTAGCAAAGAACAAGTGTTTAACAAAACTAGCTAATATCGTCTAGAGGTGAAACTTCCAGGGACAACGCCCGCTAGCTCACACCCGAACCCCAAAATATCATATCCAAAAAGTCATCCATGCACGCAACCTGTTCATTCATGAAAAACATGAACGCCACAATCAGTGGGGAGTAACTCCGGGTTCTCCCAGCCATATCACATTAAACGTACATATAAGGAAATACAAAAGTAAAATCATGCATATATAGATATACATGTGAGATACGATAAGAATAGATAGGCAATTCGATAAATAATGATAAGATCATGTGGAAATCAAATCCGAACCATCATGTTATTCAAAGACTCGGGAAGACACTCTTAGGCAACCGAATACGCTCACTAGGGCTTGCATCTCACCGTTAGCGGTATAAGATTGATAAGATTGAGACTCGACAGACAAACCAAGTCAAGTCATGCGATGATCACATAAATCCAACATATTATCATCCATTCACGAACCAAGACAATGACGGTGTCCAATCATGCAATGACCATGAACAATATCATGAAATCACGCATTCAAGAACGACACAAGACGACAACTCTCACGGTAAATGAAACGCACTAGCATCGTGTACATGGCAAGTATGATTAAAAGGCATCCACGGGATAAAGCATTTCCCTGAAAGCATACACGATAAAGCATTTCGCGTATGTAGACTAATTTCCTCTTGGTAGCACGACGATAATAAATAGCAGGTTTCATAGTCTAAACCTTGGCAAGGATATCGGAATATAAACGTGTTCCGATTCGACATGCGATTAAAAAGTTTCGCATCCAGAACGGTCTTACAATCTATATG
This sequence comes from Heliosperma pusillum, assembly GCA_022085475.1. NCBI lineage: Eukaryota > Viridiplantae > Streptophyta > Magnoliopsida > Caryophyllales > Caryophyllaceae > Heliosperma > Heliosperma pusillum. Next base: position 29,443 of record JAIUZE010071577.1, on the reverse strand, counting down.
CCGAGTACCCCACAATTCGGTAGATAAATTCACGGAAAGAGGCGGAAACAGGGAAAAGCTCAAGCCTCATAACAAAGCGATACGCTACGATGCAAATAACACCACCTCGCAAGTACACAACATTTGACGGCTGGGTCGATCAACGCAAAGCGTTCAACTCCCAACAACGTCGTCGTATGCCCACTACACATGCAATTAAGCAGTAGGATACCTCTCCGTTCCGACATTCCAGCCTTACGAACGGGAAGGTAGCCAAGGGAATAAGAATACCAAGCACAAGACAACATAGTGCTCAAACCGTATCATTTGTGAAAACCGACTCAAGTGGGAACATAACAAAAACTGTCACAAAACATGTGATACAAGCGAGTGAAATGTCATTTATTCAAAACAATAATATTATAAGTCGCTACGTAAAATTATACGCTAAACGAACGATTAGAATTATTATAAATGAAAACCGTAAACAACAATCACAAACAACATACAGCAGGTGCCAGCCGGTCAGGCTGACCGACTGCCGGTCCACCGGCTCTGGCCAACTATCATATGAAAAATCAATGTAAAATGTCAGTGTGTCCCAGCCGGTCAGGTCAACCGGCTGCCGGTCGACCGGCTGGGATCAATGGGTCTTTTGAAAAACAAAGGAAAGAAGGGGGGGTCTCAGTCGGTGGTCTGACCGGCTGCCGGTCGAGCGGCTAAGCCCAACCTCATATCCCAAAATCATGTAAAAATGTCAAAATATACAGCAGGTGCCCCAGCCGGTGGTCTGACCGGCTGCCGGTAGACCGGCTGGGGTCTCATGTACACGAAATTCTCATTTTTCACTAAGGATCCAAAATTCAATTATCATGCAATATTATCATAAATCATCAAAACTCATATGAATTCTCAACATACAACATATATCATCATCAACACAACTACCAAGCTCACTAACCATATTCTAAATACGGTTTCTAGCATAGATAACATGTAAAACACGTAAATGATACCGAGTAACCCTTCACCGTTACCTTTAAGCGTCTTCACTACTCGTCAAGCTCCTCTTCAATTAGAAAATAGTCTTTGTCGGGATCTTGGAGGTCACCACCTACATAAAGATCATAAAAGATGAATGAAATTCATCTTGAGAAAGACGGAAAGATTGAAAAGCGAGAAAGACGGTGATTTTATCATCAATACGGATAGAGGAAACTAAGGGGAGAAGAATGAGACGAACTTACGTGAATTATATCGAGTAACGAATGAACTACGATGAATCAAAGATCGGAAAAAGCTAAGGAGGCAAGGTTTGAGTTTTCTTAAAGAGGAAGGAATGTGTTTGTGAGTTTGAGTAGGAAATTAGGTTAAGTAGTATGAGTATAAGTAAGGAAAAAGTCAACCAAAAGTCAAACTCGCCTTAAGACGGAATTCTCATGGAATTTCTCGGAAATTCCAAATACGAACTCGGAAATTCTAAATTCGACTCGAAACTTAAAATTATAAATTAAAACTTAAATTTGCTGAAAAGATTTCGTAAAATATTTCTACTAGAAAAATAGGGTACATTTCCGGGTGTTACAATCACCCCACCTTTTAAAAAGTTTCGCCCTCGAAACTTGAGGGAAAGAAATAATACCTTACTCAAAAAGACTCGGATATTTACTACGCATAGAAGCTTCGGTTTCCCAAGTCTCTTCTTCGACATTAGCACTTCTCCACAAGATTTTCACCAAAGGAACTACTTTACTTCTCAACTTTCTATCCTTACGATCTAGAATGCGGATCGGCTTCTCTTCAAAGGATAAGTTCGGTTCAAGCTCGGGCAATTCCTTTTGAAATACATGGCTTGGATCACTAACATACTTTCTCAATTGAGAAACATGGAAAACATCATGAACCTTAGCCAAATTCGGCGTCAAATCCAACTTATAAGCAACGGCACCAATCCTTTTCACAATATCAAAAGGTCCAATGTACTTCGGGCTCAATTTACCCTTAACACCAAACCGCTTAACACCCTTCATTGGAGACACCTTCAAGAATACTTTATCTCCAACTTCAAACTCTAAAGGCCTCCTTCGGATATCGGCATAAGACTTTTGACGGTCTTGAGCGGCTTTCATTCTATCACGAATGACCTTCACATTATCAATGGTTTCAACAAGAACATCGGGGCCTAAATCACGATTGTCACTCAATTGATTCCAACAAATCGGACTCCGACATTTCCTTCGATAAAGAGCTTCATATGGAGCCATCCTAATCGATGCATGATAACTGTGTTGTAAGAAAAACTTCCACCAACGGTATAAGCTCTTTTCCCAACTAGACTGAAAGTCAAGAGCACAAGCCCTAAGCAAGTCTTCTAAAGTCTGAATAGTCCTCTCAGTCTGACCATCCGTAGCTGCATGAAAAGCAGTACTCATCAACAACTTACTACCCATGGCCTCTTGAAAAGCTTTCCAAAATCTCGAACAGAATCTCGAATCTCGGTTGGATATAATCTCCAAAGGAACACCATGGTATCTAACAATTTCATCCACATAAGCCTTTGCTAAACGATCCAAATTCCAAGTTTCTTTGATCGGAATAAATCTAGCACACTTGGGCAATCGATCAACAACAACCCAAACAGCATCTTTACCTCCAACGGTCTTCGGCAAAGCCATAACAAAATCCATTGAAATAGATTCCCACTTCATACGGAATATATCCAACCAACGGTTGTAGCATCCCCCGGTCTCTTGTGTTCAATCTTCACTTGTTGGCAAGTCAAACATCTTCCAACATATGAGACAACATCACCCTTCAAGTTCGGCCACCAAAACTGTAGCTTCAAATCCTTGTACATCTTATCACCTCCGGGGTGAATAGAATAAGGGGAAAGATGAGCTTCATCAAGAACTCGCTTCCTCAGATTAAGAGCATTAGGAACAAATAAACGACCATGGAAATGAAGAACACCTTCATTATCAAACTTGAAATCTCTACCTTTACCTTCAAGAAGTTTGGCTTGAATAGACTTGTAGGTAAGATCATCAACTTGGCTTTCGCGGATCTCACGGAGAAACACAGGCTCGGCAGTCATAGCTCCGACATAAACAAATCCACGCTCCACGAATTCCAAACTCAACTTTTGAAAATCGGCACAAAGATCAACAGGTAATACATGCATAGCATTCAATGCATGAGAAGCTTTCCTACTAAGAGCATCGGCAACAACATTAGCCTTCCCTTCATGGTACAATAACTCAAAATCATAATCGTTCACCAATTCCAACCATCTTCTTTGCCTCATATTCAACTCTTTTTGAGTAAATATGTACTTCAAACTCTTATGATCGGTGAAGATATGACAATGGACTCCTATTAGATAATGTCTCCACACTTTCAAAGCATGAACAACAGCGGCCAATTCTAAATCATGAGTAGGATAGTTCACTTCATGAACTCTGAACTGCCTTGAAGCATAAGCCACCACCTTCCTATTTTGCATAAGAACACAACCCAATCCCATTTTAGAAGCATCACAATAGACATCAAAGTCTACTCCATCTTCAGGCAAAGTCAACACCGGAGCGGTAGTTAACCTCTTCTTTAACTCTTGAAACGCTGCTTCACAAGCTTCATTCCATAGGAACTTGGTTTACTTCTTCAACAACTGAGTCATCGGTCTAGCAAGCTTAGAGAAATCCTTGACAAATCTTCGGTAGTAACCAGCTAAACCAAGAAAACTTCGAATCTCTCTAATATCAGTCGGACTCTTCCAATCAACAACGACCTCAATCTTTGAAGGATCCACCATTACACCTTCTTTAGAAATCACTTGCCCAAGAAAGGACACCTTAGGTAACCAAAATTCACACTTGGAGAACTTAGCATACCACTTCTGACAACGAAGAACACTCAAAATAATCCTCAAATGAAAAGCATGCTCTTCTTCGGACTTGGAGAAAATAAGAATATCATCAATGAATACCACCACACACTTGTCAAGATACTCACAAAATGTGCGGTTCATTTGATCCATAAAGATAGCAGGAGCATTCGTAAATCCAAATGGCATTACTTTAAACTCATAATGACCATACCTTGTACTGAAAGCGGTCTTTGGAATATCAACATCTCGAACAGGAATTTGGTGATAACCGGATCTCAGATCAATCTTTGAAAAAGTAGAAGCACCCTTTAATTGATCAAACAAATCTTCTATTCTTGGTAAAGGATACCTATTCTTTATTGTAATCCGATTCAATTCACGATAATCAATACAAAGTCTCATAGAACCATCTTTCTTCTTAACAAAGAGAACGGGAGCACCCCAAGGCGAGGCACTTGGTCGAATAAAACCCTTCTAAATCATATCATCTAGCTGCTTCCTTAATTCTTTCAATTCGGACGGAGCCATACGATAAGGAGCTTTGGCCATGGGTCCAGAACCAGGTACAAGATCAATAGAGAATTCAACATCACGCTCGGGAGGGATCCCGGGCAAATCTTCGGGGAATACATCAACGAATTCTCGAACAACAGGCACATCTTCAATACTCGGCAAAGAGGTAGATGAAGAAGTCACAACACACAAGTATGCTTGGTGACCTTTTCTAACCATACTTACCAATTTCATAGCGGAAATTAAAGACACACCTTTTCGGGGATGAGATCCCTTATAGGTTATTCTAACACCTAAAGGACTCTTTAAATAAATCTTTTGATCACGACACTCGAACCTAGCATGATACATAGCTAACCAATCAATACCTAGGATTATATCAAACTCTCCTAGAGGAAACTTAAGGAGATTAGCGGGAAAGATAGAACCCGCAATAGATATTGGGACATTTGAATAAAGGGTAGAACAAGAGATAATACCTCCGGATGGTAAGGATATGGGAGTATCCTCACTAGATGTAGGCTTGATAGATAATTTATTAGCATAGGTTGATGACACAAAAGACATTGAAGCACCGGTATCAAAAAGAATAAGACACGGTTGCTCTAAGATTGAGAACATACCCGTAATGATCTCGGGAGGAGCATCGGCTTCGACACGGCTCATGACAAAGATGGAACCCTTAGGTTTAGGAGGAGGAGGCAACTTTCGATCGGGGCAATCCTCATAACGATGACCACCCTTTTGACAAAAGTAGCAAAGATAAGGTCGGTTTGAACAAGGCACACCGGGATGGTGTGGTTGTCTACAACGATTACATTGACGACCTTGAGCTTGAGCTTGAGAAGTATAAGGCCTATGAGCCACATTTGAAGTAGCTCTAGGAATAAAAGGAGCAGGATTCCTTGTGTTTGCATTGAAAGGAGGATTGAATCTCCTCTTGTTAGCATAGGAATTAGAGGAAGACGGAATAAACGGCCTCTTCCCATAAACATTCAGCCTAGAAGCATAAGAAGGAGAGGGATTATTCATCAAAGCTTCATCTCTAATAGCCTTCATTGAATTCTCGGCCCACAAGGCATCATCATAAAGATATCCAAAGGAGGTGGTATTCCTCCTCACTTTACTTTGCAGAATGGCACTCAACTTGTTACGATAATAGAATGCTCGGTCTTCATCATCTCGGATAAGCCTCGGCGCAAAATGCGCAAGCTTATTAAACTCCTTAGTAAAATCTTAAGCTGATAAGTTGCCTTGTTTAAAATCAATGAATTCTTTAAGCCTTTGCTGCTTAAGCTCTTTAGGATAGAATCTACCCTCCACAAGAGCTTTGAAGCAAGCCCAGTTAAAGTCCTCTTCAAGAACAGCGGTGGCACTTGTGATAGCCCACCAGTTATCAGCTTCCCTCACCAGGAAATGCTTTGCGATCCTCACCTTGTCCTCTTCTCGGACTTGGTATAGATAGAACTGCTTCTCCATCTCACGGAACCAATCAGATAACTCCGTAGGGTCCGGTTCGCCACCATATGGTACGATCTTACTTCTTGCTATTTGTCCAGCTACCCATGCGTAGCCACCTTGATGGTTATCTTCCCTTCTAGGGGGAACTTGGTTGTCATTAGCTAAAGCTGCATCTTGCTGATTTTTCAGCACTTGAGTGAGAGCTTCCATCATAACGTTCTCAGCTAATCGTGGTCTAACCATCTTCATAAGAAACAAGAACAAATTAAGTTACTCCTATCAATTAGCATAAACAAATAGACTACCAAGTAAAGTCCTTAACTTTTACCCAACTCTCATTTATTATTTCAAGGTCAAGTAGTTTAAGTTAGGGTTCACGTGTGTGCGTCGGGAGCGATAAAGCTCTGATACCAACTGTGACAACCCTCGCGAATGCGGAAATATAAAACATACAAGCATGTGAAATAATATGCGGAAATACGGTATTTTAAAAACTTTTATACATGCAAGTTAAATAAAACGAGGAGTGTCAAAATATTACAAACTAAGTACGGAAATACAACAAAGAGACGGGGTCTCTTAAAATGTTAGCAAAGAACAAGTGTTTAGCAAAACTAGCTAATATCGTCTAGAGGTGAAACTTCCAGGGACAACGCCCGCTAGCTCACACCCGAACCCCAAAATATCATAAGCAAAAAGCCATCCATGCAAGCAACCTGTTCATTCATGAAAAACATGAACGCCACAATCAGTGGGGAGTAACTCCGGGTTCTCCCAGCCATATCACATTAAACGTACATAGAAGGAAATACAAAAGTAAAATCATGCATATGAATATACATGTGAGATACGATAAGGATAAATAGGCAATTCAATATAAATGATAAGAGCATAAGAGTTACAAGTCCGAATCCATCATGTTATACAAAGACCCGGGGAAGACACTCTTAGGCAACCGAATACGCTCACTAGGGCTTGCATCTCACCGTTAGCGGTATAAGTTTGATAAGATTGAGACTCGACAAACAACCATGCCACGTCATGCGATGATCACAATAAATCCATCATATTATCATCTATTCACACATACCAATACATAGACGATGCCCAATCATACAATGACCATGAATAATAAGTCATGAAATCACGCATTCAAGAACGACGACACAAAGACGACATCTCTCACGGTAAATGAAACGCACTAGCACCGTGTACATTGCAAGTATGATTAACAGGCATCCACGAGATAAACATTTCCCTGAACGCATACACGATCACATTTCGTATATGTAGGCTAATTTCCTCCGGTAGGACGACGATAATAATACGGTCCTAGTCTAAATCTGGCCAGAATCCCGGAATCGCATTTTCCAGTTCGACATGCGATAAACGTTTCGCATCCAAGACTCGGTCAATCATATGACGCCGAGTACCCCAAATTCGGTAGATCAAATCACGAAAGAGGCGGAAAAGAGCACAAGCCTCATAACAAGCGGTACGCTACATTCAAATAACACCACCTCGCAAGTACACAACATTTGACGGCCGGGTCGATCAACGCAATGCGTTCAACTCCCAACAACGTCGTCGTATGCCCACTAACACATGCAATTAAGCAGTAGGATACCTCCCCGTTCCGACATTCCAGCTTTACGAACGTGGAGGTAGCCAAGGGAATGAGAGTACAAAGCACAAGACAAAATAGTGCTCAAACCGTATCAATTGTAAAAACCGACTCAATGTGGAACATACCAAAAACCGTCACAAAACATGTGATACAAGCGAATGAAAACTCATATATTCAAAACATTAATATTATAAGTCACTACGTAAAATTATACGATAAACGAACGATCGGAACTCTTATATATGAAAACTGTAAACAAAATATAAAAACAACATCCAGCAGGAGCCAGCCGGTCAGGTGGACCGGCTGCCGGTCAACCGGCTAAGGCCATGCATCATACGAAAACCAACTTCAAACATCAGTGTGTCCCAGCCGGTCAAGGTGACCGGCTGCCGGCTACCCGGCTGGGACCAATAGGCATATGAGAAAATCAAAGGAAAAAGAAGGGGTGTCTCAGCCGGTGGTCTGACCGGCTGCCGGTCCACCGGCTGAGACCTAACTCATGCTTAAACTTCAACGTAACAACAACAATATACAGCCACTCCCCCAGCCGGTGGTCTGACCGGCTGCCGGTCGACCGGCTGGGTCCCAAATCACACGAAAATGCCAAAATCACCAAGGATCAACTTTTAATAATTATCGACTATCATTCTAATTCATCAATTCTCATATGAATACTCAACAAACGATATATACCATCATCAACACAATTACTAAACTCACTAATCATATTCTAAATACGATTTCTAGCATAGATAACATATAAAACACGTAAATGATATCGAGTAACCCTTCACCGTTACCTTTATGCGTCTTCACTACTCGTCAAGCTCCTCTTCAATTAGGAAATAGTCTTTGTCGGGATCTTGGAGGTCACCACCTACAAATAGATCATAAAAGATGAATTTACTTCACCTTGAGAAAGACGGAAAGTTTGAAAAGCGAGAAAGACGGTAATTTTATTATCAATACGGATAAAGGATGATAAGAGGGGAAGAATAAGACGAACTTACGCGAATTTAAGCAAAGAACGAAAGAGCTACGATGATTCTAAGAATGGAAAGATTATGGAGGCAAGGGTTTCTTTGGTTTTGCTTAAGGAAGAAGTAAGGTTGAATTGTGTTGTGTGAACGAGAAATAGGTTAAGGGAGTATGAGATGTATAAGGAAAAAGTCAACAAAAGTCAAACTCGCCTTAAGACGGGTTTCTCATGGAATCTCGCGGAAATTCCAAATACGAACTCGGAAATTCTAAATTCGACACGGAAAATAAAATTTACGATTAGAACTATATTTCACTGAAATGCAACCGTAAAATATTTTCACTATAAAATTAGGGTACATTTCCGGGTGTTACAATATGGTTGGCAAGGGGAGTCTTCCCCGAGTATTGTATTGCTTGATGATGATGGATGATGGTTTCCTTTACTCGTATATGTTCGTTTATGTGCGTTTTGATATGATATGGCTGGGAGAACCCTGAGTTACTCTCCACTGGCTGTGACATTCATTTTTAACGAATGAACAGGTTGCAGGTTGGTGTTTACATGGGGTTGTGGCGAGTGAGCTCGCGAGCGTTGCTCTTACAGCGATTCACCCTTAGCGTGTAGTTTATATTAGTTTAGTATATTAACTGTGTTTTATCAAGGGATCGATGTCCCTTGTATTTATTTAAGATAAAATTTGTATAAACGATTTATTAAATTAAGTTTTGGTTTTATATTATAGTAATATTCCCAGTTTTGCCTTTAAAGTTTTTAAAATCTCGCATTTTGCGTTGCAAATCTATGTGTTTACTTTATTGCGAAATAGCAGGGTGTCACACCTTTGCCTTTACTTCAGAAGTTCCTTAGTTATATTACAATGACCTATAACTTTGTTTCACAAATCATCAAGGTTATAGCAAAACTAGTTATAGCTTCAGGTGCCAAACATGCTTAATCTAACCAACACTTAACAAACGATAACAAGCACAAGCATATATATTATACAAACATACATGTCATTATCAAAACATAATCATCTAACTATATGGTTCAACAAATTCCCCCTTTTTGATGATGACAAGCCTCTAATGATTTGTGACTAACGTAAGTTCCCTCTCCACATAATACTATAAAATCATAGTTGGGTATAACGCAAGATCAAGATATGTAGAGCTAAAGTATATGCACCTAAGGACCTTAAGAGACTAAAGGTCTTGACAGGGAGCAAGCTTAGGCAATAAACTCAAATCAAGGTCATTTCTTCCCCCTCTTGATATCATCAAAAAGACGAAAACATATATAAAATGACTAGAATAATATAAGCCAAAGCTGTTATACAACCAACTCAAATCAAGGTCATTTCTTCCCCCTCTTGATACCATCTTAGCATCAGCACGGTGTATCCATCTAACTATCTTTGATACAGGACCACCAGAAACACTCAAACCCGATATACCCGAGCTCCAACAACACTTATCAAGTTATTCTTCGGCTTAAAAGTTAGATTCGGTGCACAAACCTTAAGATGCATAAGCTTAAGTAACTTATCGCACATACGAGTTAGATACCGTTTTTTTTTCAGCTCCAACCACGCATTTTAATAGCTTATCTTTCCCCAAACTTCTCTTGACTATCTTTCTGGATGGCGGAACGAAAGACTGATATGAAGATTTGTTGACAGATGTTGTGGTAAAACACGGTGAATAACGCAGGGATTAGGTTTGTTTGTGATGGTGATTGGGTTTTAATTAGAATAGGATTGATGAAATAGGGATAATATTGTGAGTATGATAAAAGTGTGGGTAAATAAATGGTTTTGACATAATAATGTAATTAATTTACGCAAATCAATTAGCATATCCATCAATCTCACAATATAATACACACTTCTTCATAGATTATATATAGCAACGGAATATACGGACACAGTCATACAATCTCGTCTAAAACTAGTCAGTCACAGGAGCAAGAAACATTTATGACGAATTTTAATTGCCCCCGATTAAACCAATTTCCAACCGCAAAGTCTCAAAACGTTCTCTAGCCAATGCTTTAGTATGAATGTCATCCCATTCTTTTTTCGTACTACAAAATTCAAGTCTTATATTCGCCTTTTCTATTTCGTCTCTAAGAAAATGGTGTCTAATTTCAATGTGTTTTGTACGCGAGTGTTGCGCGGGATTTTTAGAAATAGTAGTTGCACTCTTATTATCACATAAAATAGGAGCACAACCAACATTCACACCATAATCAGAATTGTTGCTTAAGCCAAAGTAATTGATAACATACCAAGGCTGCTGCAATATATTCAGCTTCTGCAATAGATAAGGCAACTGATTTTGTTTCTTTGACCCCCATGAAATGAAGCAAGGTCCAACAAATGTTGCTACGCCTGATGTACTTTTTGTATCAAGTGAACAACCTGCATAATCTACATCTGAATACCGTATGAGATCGAAATTACATTCAAGAGGGTACCATAGATATAGTTTAGATGTACCAATTAAATAACTTAAAATTCTCTTAACTGCAATCATATGTGATTCTTTAAGGTGCAGTTGAAATCGCGCAAAAACACAAATACTAAACCTAATATCTCGTTACTTGCAGTTAAATAAAGAAGTGAGCCAATTATTCCTCGATAAGTTGTCTCATCGACAGACTTACCATCTTCATCTTTAGTTAATTTCTTATCCGTGACCATAGGAGTGACCATATGATGAGAATTTTCCATACCAAACTTCTGGATTAGCACTTTGATATATTTTAGTTGGTGTATCATGATGCCTTCTTTGGTTTCATGGATTTGTAGGCCAAGGAAGAACTTGAGTTCTCCCATCATGCTCATCTCAAATTCTGAGGTCATCAACTCTGAAAAATAATCACAAAGTTTATTATTAGTTGAACCGGAAATGAGATCATCTCCATAAATTTTTACAACTAATATATCTGACCCCTCGTATTTTAGGAATAATGTTTTATTGACAGTTCCACTTTTAAAATCGCTTTTGAAGTAAATTTTGACAACCTGTCGTACCAAGCCCTTGGTGCTTGTTTCAAACCATATAACACCTTTTCTAGTTTAAAAACATGGTTTTGAAACTTGTTATCCAAGATTTCGAGGGGTTGATCAACGAATACTTCTTCTTTTAAATATCCGTTAAGAAACGCTGTCTTAACGTCCATTTGAAATAATTTAAGTCCTTTGTGAGATGCAAATGCTATTAACAATCTAATAGCCTCAAGACGAGCTACGGGAGAAAAGGTTTCATCGTAGTCAAACCCTTATTTTTAATTGTATCCTTGAACAACCAGTCTTGCTTTGTTTCGTACAATTACTCTCGTGTCATCCAGGTTATCTCTGAACACCCATCTAGTACCAATAACAGATCGTTCCTTTGGTCTAGGAACTAAGTGCCAAAATTTGTTCATATCAAATTTTTGTAATTCTTCATGCATGGTAACGATCCTGTCTGGTTCAGTTAGGGCTTCCCTGACGTTCTTTGGTTCAATAGTAGAAAGAAAGGAATAAAAGGAGCAAAAGTTGTTAAACGATCTTCGTGTTTGAACACCCTTCCGTAAACTTTCAATGATTGAATCCATTGGATGCGAATCTTTATATTTCCACTTTGTAGAACTCTCAGGCATTTCTTCATTAGAGTTTGAGGTGGAACCTTCAAATCTTTCGGAATCAAGGGTCATTCCCCTTGAATTCAATCTCGAGGTTATAGGTGAACTGAATCAGGTATAACTCTGGATTCAGTACTCTTATTTGAATTCAAGGTTATAGCTTCATCAGCTATAACTTGGTACTTAATCCCTTGGTTTGAGAGGAGGTTATAGTATCATCAACTATAACTTCAGCTCTCTTTCCATTATAATTTGAAGGAGTCTCAAACTCATCATTTGTGTATTCGATCTCGTTTTCTTCTTCATCCAACTCTAGAGGATCATCTTTACACAATTTAAAATCAGGTTCATTTTTATCTTCCTCATTATCCTGTATATAGACTTATCAAAAGAATCCTTCTTATCAAATATAACGTGAGCACTTTCTTCGATGCATAATGTTCTTTTGTTAAAAACATTATAGGCCTTACTATGATCAAAATAACCAATAAAAATAGCCTCATCACTCCTAGGATCAAATTTACTTAACCTATTTTTGCTATTGTTATGAACAAAGCATTTACTCCCAAAGCACCTCAAGTGCGATATTTTAGGTATTTGATCTCTAAGGAGTTCATAAGGGGTTTTCTTTAAAATAGGTCTGATCATAGCAGGATTATGAATATAGCATGAAGTACTAATGACCTTGGCCCAAACGTTACGAGGTAGACCACTATATAAGAGCATTGCTTTAGCCATATCCTCCAGGGTTCTATTCATACGTTCAACGAAGCCGTTTTGGTGTGGGGTTCTTGGTGAAAAAATGTTGTTTCCTACACCATTAATCCTACAATATTCTATAAAGCTTGATTATCTAATTCGGTGTCATGATCTGTAGGAATTGAAACAAGATTAGATTTATGTTTTTTTTAACGAGTTTCATAAGACAATCAAACTCATCGAAACTCTCATCTTTAAAGTGCAATAATATTGGCCAAACATACCTCGAATAATCATCAACTAGAATGAAGACATACCTGGATCCACCTCTATTTCTTACCTTCATTGAGCCACAAAGATCCATATGTACAAGTGCTAGGGCAAGATTCATGCTTACTATTCTTTTAGGTTTGAAAGACGATCTCACATGCTTGCATCGACCACAAGTGTCACACATCTTCTCTTGATCAAACTTGATTTTAGGCAAGCTTTCAACCAAGTCCCATCTTTTAAGCTTATTCAAGATAGGGGAGCTAATGTGACCAAATCATTTGTGCCATAGACAAGGATCATCTAACTTTACTTTCATGCATGTAAAGGAGTTTCTAGGAACATCATTCAAATTAATCATATATACATTTCGCTTTCGATACTCAGGTAAATTAATTTTTTTTTCCTGAAATCAGGTTCAGAAGAACTAGATTTGCATTTAGAGTGATCCCTACGGTCGTAATATTTATGACCTAATCCAGTTTTCATGTTGTTGTTAGATTGTTCCGTTAAGAAATTTAACACAGTTGTGCGTCCTTCCCATTTGTCATGAACTTTCCTAGCACGCACAAGTAATTCTTTTACAGAGTTGATTTCTTTCTGACAGTAAGAGTGGTCAGTCTCTATATTTTTAGAGGAACTACTTTCCCTAAGGTTGTCACAAAAGTCTTGAAAACGTTTATTAAGAAAAAAACTACATCTGAGCGTTGTTTCTTAATATCTGTTATTTGAGCTTTAGTGTCCTTTAGTTGCTGAGATGAAGAATCAATTTTCTTCTTTTGATCTGAGACTTTAATGCCTTTAGCTTTTATCCCAGTCTTAAGAAGTTCATTGGATTTTCTCAACTCTAAGATTATAATTAGCTTCATTAGCTTTAATCTTGTCCTCATGACGTTTAATGCTGAGTTATAACTCTGAGGTTATAGCTTCATTAGCTATAACTTTAGACTCAAGGGCTATTTTCTCAGCGTTTGTGGATTCAGAAGTTGTGGCTGAGTTAGCCATAACCTTAGAATTCAACTTTCTTATTTTGTCTTTTAGACGTTGATTCTCTTTGGTAATGTCAAGGATTTGCTTTTTCAATTCGTTTATTTTAATACTTTGCTCACGAAATTGATCAACGATTTGCTCAAAATAATCTATCATAGCATTCCTAGGTAATGTTTTAACTTGATTCTTAAGACGAATAAAACTTACCTCTTCACTTTCGCCGTCTGGATCTGATTCTCCTATCAAGCAAAATTATGATCATGAGTTGCTAGACTCATCATCACTGACAGTGATTAGGTCAAGACTGATGTTGCTTAGACATAGATTTGCGACCTCCTCATCATTGGATTCTCCGTCATCTTCAGTGTTGAGCTCTTCCCAGCATGATGCTAGCATGACTTGCTTAAATTCCCTTTTGGTCTTCTCCTGGTTGGCTTTGTCTTTAATCATCTTTCATGTGGGACAGTCTTTGATCATGTGGTCTGTCTCGCCACATTTGAAGCATCCTTTATTGGTGCAAGATGGTTTGGACTTATTAGGGTTTTTGTTGAAGGTTTTATTGTTAATGAATTTTGATTGTTTTCCTTTGAAGAGATTGTTTATAAAGCGCCATGCAAATAAGACGGTTTCATCTTCTATATCATCTTCACCATCACTGGCTTGCAAAGCTATACCTCTTCCTTTGCTAGAATCGTCATTAGGCTTGTCGAGTAAGTGCTCGTGTGCCATGAGAGAACCTATTAGCTCTTCGTAGGTTAGAAGAGTGAGATCTCTTGCTTCTTCAATCGCAATCACCTTGGATGTCCATCTCTCAGAGAGACTCCTAAGGAATGTTCTTACAATATCCTCATAATCGAAATTTCTCCAAAGATTTTGGAGTTCGTTCGTTATGCTTGAAAAACGTGTCGACATACTGTTGATTGATTCATCCTTCTCCATTGAGAAGAGTTCGTATTTCAATCCTATGCTTTTTAACAAGGATATTACTTTCGTATGCCTGTTCAAGACCATCCCATATTTCCTTGGCCGTTTTCAGATGCAACCAATATTTTGTTAAGACAGTTTTGGATGATCTTCCAACATTCCCAATCATGTCCCTTAATATAGTGTGTCATCATGTACTTCCAAAGACCATAGTTTTTCCTTCAAAGATGGGAGCTTTTAGGTGTTTGGATTCCATTTTACACAAGATAAAAATATTTAAAATAGCCAAACAATAAAAACGAATGGATAAGTCTATATGCTGTTAGGCAATCAAGAGCACGAGACTCTTATACCAATTTAAGATTCTATTGATCTCAAATACTCAAGAAGGGGGGGGGGGGGGGGGGGTGAATTGAGTATAAAAAAACTATGCCAACTTTTTCGATTGTCCGTATAAGCGTGTAGTACTAATACATGGTTTGAATTTATTGATCAAATTTAACCCAACTAATTACTTGTAGCGTGTCTGTAGAAAACAAAAGACGTAAAAAAAATAAAGAGCAAGTGACACAAGGGATTTTTGAAGTGGTTCAGTTTCACAGCTCGAAACCTACGTCCACTATATCGCGATTAATAATTTTAGGACCTACTCCGGATTACAAAATTATCAACCCACTCGTACATCTAACTCTAGCTGTAACTCAAAGTTGAGTACCATTAAATACTCGATTCAAAGTTAAGTAACGCTAAATACCTGATTCTAATTTACGTTAATAAGAAAGTGTTTTTTTTATTGTTGTTTGTGTTCACACAATTAAATGTAGAAGAAACAGTTCTAGCACTATTATCCAATAACATTTTTCTCAATAATAATTCATGAGTATATTGCGGCTTTTCGAAAATAAAGTATTTGCAAAATAAAGATTTTACTTGAAAATATAAAGCACGTTTGCAAAAGAGAATTCTAGTATGAATAGCTTAGATTTAAATGCGTGGGAAGTATGGGTATTTATAGTAGAGAGGCAAACTAGGTTTTAATTAAAAACCCTAGTGTTAGCTGTGACACCCTCAAATTTGCGGAAAGAAAAAAAATAATTTAAATAAATAAAAGATGAGAATACGTTTCTAATAGGTTCACTTTAGTGAAAATCGGTAAATTTTAAAACCGGAACCGTCTATTAAATATATTCGTCATAACAAAGGTGTCTTAAAGAAAAAGGTTCATAACAAAAGGAAATAATATTATACATAAGAATTATCCAAAACGGGAGACATGTTTCCCGTATAAATACGGAAATAAAAGAGTGTATAATAATATACAATCTAAGAACCGAATATAGGTCCAAGGTAAATACTTCGCTCGCTAGCTCGTCAATGTACCCAATGTATGCATCACAAACCTGCCAACCGCATTAAATATAAACACGGAAGCCACAGTCAGTGGGGAGTAACTCCGAGTTCTCCCAGCCACGAAATGTCGAGTTTAATAAAACATGAATAACATAAAAGAGATGTATATGGAAAATACAAAACCTTAACATATACGATATGCTTTTCATGTTATGAAACAATTAACTAACATATAACCTAGCATATGAAAGCTATCATGTGAATCGTTAACAATCTATAACACGAGGTAGGGAAGCTGGTATGCTGGCTCAGAGGTTACATTTAAAACATGGCCTTGATACACTCAAACCCTAATCAAACATAATATCATGTGAATCAGTTAACAACCGGTAATCCAAACTCTATCAACCTTAGCCGGCTTGCATCTCACCTTTCTAAGATTCATAGAATCATCAAACATGAAAGACCAATACGTCTAGAAACAGCATAAGTTCCTAGACCGTCAATAGTCGACTTCTGTAACTCGAGGCTATACCACAAGGTAGTAAAACATCCTAGTCCTAGACTGATCAGACCTAGCGACAACAGCTATTCCATTCCCCGTCCCATGACCAAAAGTCACAAGAAACTCTACTAGGCGACCCCCTAAGCAGAGATGGCTAGTACTTAAGCTGGCTCCCATTCCCAAAGTGGAACTCTTAGCAGCCATGCCCCGACTTGGAGATAAGCCCCCCAGGCCGTGACACAAAAGCTATTAACCATGAACTATATACTCGTTAAAGATAGTACGGGCCTATCAATGTCATGGTCCAAGTACTCATTTAGAATTAGAATGGTCAAGACGCCATATACTCATAATTCTCTATGGGTACTTAGTCAACACGACACATATCATACAATTAAACAGTCACGGGAAAAACTTCCTATCATGTGACTAATTGCATATAAATCATATTCAAATAACATATCGCCTCATATCTACTAAGGCTAATTCATTAATTAAATACAACCTTACTTGAAGACAAATCCCCGACCCGAGTCCCGCGACGGGTCATCAGTCAAAACGGGGCTGACTAGATCTTAGTTTGACCAAACCCTTTTGGTCAAACCGGCTAGAAACAGAGTCTTTACCATATAGACTTGAACATAAAATCATCATATTCATTTCATACTATTTTATTCCAACATCTAACATGTGAATTATTAAATCTTACGAAAACCCGCTTGACTTAAAGGATATCAAATTAAACTATAATCTCGTATTATAATTTCTAACATGTGAGAAATAATAATATTATGAAAACCTTTTAAAATTAAATAATTTACTTATTAAAATTTCCCACTTGCTAGATATTACAAAACACGATAAAATAACAATAAACTCAAAAACCGTCACAAGTCCAAAGAGGTGACTCATGGGCTGAATTGGGCCGAACATAACACGGCCCTGGACTGGGCCCACAGGCCTGGTTTGGGCCTGTTTTGAGTCGACATTTCTAAACTCGTTTCTTAATATTTCCCGCATGCTTTAACATATTTAAAACCCGTCAAGACAACAACAAAACAATCAAGTATCGACACAACCCACGAGCCCACTCACGGACCAACTCAGACCGGACCTGGACCGGGCCTGAACCGGCCTGGTTTGGGTCGGTTTTCCAGCCACCACCCACGGCCACCTTACACGGCCAACATCAACCACCATTCTAAATTATTTCTAACATGTTTTAATTAACAACATCCATTTTTAACAAGCAATTCAACATCATTCATACTACAATGATAATTATGAACTAATCATCCAAATATGTCAAGAACACTAATCATGTTAAAAATTCCATACAACATAATAATCATAACTACTTATCATGTTACTACTAAAACCATAAATAACAATAACATGAACAAAACAAAAGATATGTAACATTAATTCGTCGAGTAACTCGGAATCGTTACCTTAGCTAGCAAAATCAAGTAGCACCAAAATAAAAAGTATAAACCCGTCTACTAATCTTCTTCTAATATATACGAGTCACCAAACTCGTCTTCAAAATCTTCTCCTATAAGAAATGACAAGAATAATATTGTTAGAATTTAAAACTTGATCTTCCATAATTAAAGTGTTGAAAACGATTTTGTCGAAATTGAAAATAAACCGTACTTGAAGATGGAGAGCGAAGAGGAGATTCTAGAAATATAAGTTAGGACGGATTTGAATAAGAAATGAAGGTTTTGTGTCGATTTTGCTCAAGAACGATGAAGAACGATGAAGAACAATGAAGAACGATGAAGAACGATGATGATTATATTAAAGAAGGTATTAATTAGATATTAAGTTGATTAAGTGTAAAATGAAAAGATAGTTAGTGAGTAAGTGGGAGAGGAGCCGTGTAAATATAGAGGAAATATGGAGTCAGGTTTTGAAATTGTTGTTACGGGATTGACTCGGGTTTTATAATTATATTAAGGTAATTAATTAGATATCATTAGATTAAATGATAGTTTAATTAAATATCTAGATATTAATTAGATATTATGTTATTGTAATAAAAAAAAAAGAAAAATATCTAGTCCTAAGAGAGGGTAGAAGAGCCGTGTGGTTTAGGTAGTAGTCGGGTCTGATTTTAAGCGATTTGCGGAGTTTAAGTTAACGGATCGATAAAGTTACAAATATCTTAGATATTCGTATTAGTTTAATCGAAAGAATTAAAAGATCTAAATTGAGTGGAAAAAGATGACATGGGGCGTGTGACTCATGCCAAAGTCAAGTTTTGGGTTTGTTTCGGGATTTAAAATGACTCGGGAATAGTTAAATGACGTTCGGGGTTAAACCGTAAAACCTTCTCTTAAATTCCGAATAAATTCAAAATAATTATATTAAATTATCATAAATTCAAATAAATCTTAATAAAAATAAATTAAATTTATATTTTTTTCAAATATAATTTCGGTCTTTCAAATTACGGGGTGAGTCGGAAAAGTCAACGAAAGTCAAAGTTGACTTAAAAACGGGATTCTCATGGAATCTCGCAGAAATTCCAAATACGAACTCGGAAATTCCAAATTCGATTGGAAACAATAAATTCCAATTTAAAACTTAAATATGCTGAAAAGTATCTGTAAAATATTTTCACTAGAAAAATAGGGTACATTTCGGGTTGTTACATAGCCGTGCCCTTTTTTGGATAATAAAAAAGATATTAGGTTAAATTTACAAACTCTAATAAACCATGTGCCTCTCGTTTGTAACAAGAAAATATATATATTAGGTTTACATCTTACTTAAACCCTAATTCAACCTACGACCATCACGGCTAGCACAACACATAGGCGTTACTTGTGTGAAACCCGAGTCCATTGTTGGGCTTAATAAGATAGATTAGGGTTTAGGTTTGAGCATGTATGAAGCCCCAGATCGCATGACAACTCATAAATTATTTTACCAAACAATAGAGTAATCATAATAATATTCAAACTTAATAAATTTAAACCTTAATGTACTATAAATACTTTTTGTTAAAAAGATTATATAAAACTATGCTCAAAAATAGTTTTTAAAATATAAAACAGCCGCACTATATTTTGCAGCTCCAAAATTATAATAAGACCACTTATAACTTTGAGCTTGGTAAGTAAGGTTATAGTTAAAACAGATATAACTCTACATCCCAAAATTACTATTGAAATTACCATTATTGAACGACGACCTATACTAAAAAATCGTCCTGGTCCTTTGGAGGGTAATGTATTAACAGGAAGTACCTCTAGAGGAGGACCAAAGGTCCCTCATTTTCAGGAGAAAATGTACAATTTAGGGCAGGGTTTGCAACCTAACTATTAATGGAGGGAGTTGTACCAATGTGGCATTTGTCAACATGGTCGACAAGCTTAACCTAAGTACTCAGGAACACCTACACAACTACAAACTCAGATGG
Organism: Heliosperma pusillum; assembly: GCA_022085475.1. Lineage (NCBI taxonomy): Eukaryota > Viridiplantae > Streptophyta > Magnoliopsida > Caryophyllales > Caryophyllaceae > Heliosperma > Heliosperma pusillum. The sequence goes on along the minus strand of JAIUZE010071577.1, from coordinate 9,194 downwards.
TTAAACAAGGGAGCTGAATTAAAGGTTGATATGCAATGTTTGGTGCTTTTCTCTATTATAACTGTGACAAGGATGAAGTCTTGTGTTATGTGTTACCAATGGATGCATGTCACCAGCTCTTAGGAAAACCTTGGGAGTTTGATAACAGTTATGTGCAACAAAAAAGGAGAAAGACATATTCCATCAAACATGGTTGCAGGAAAATCACTCGAGCCCCCCTACCACCCAATCAGAAGAGTTATGGGAGTCCTAGCATGTCTGAGGATTTCAATGAAATCTTATCTCTGTCTGAAGCAACTATGGTTAAGGAATTAAAGGAAGAACAACCTGTAGAGGTTGAGCCATTGATAGGCCAATATCAAAATGTGTTCCCTGAGGAGCTACTGTTGGAGTACGTGTCCTCAACAATAGTGCGATCACTTAATTAAATCTCAATGACAATAATACAAAAGGATGATTAAGATTATAGTCAACTGGTCCACATTAATCGGTAACATTTGGCTTACTAGAGATTGACGTTACTGTCGTACGACGGTGGTGATTAGTTGATCCCTTGAGGTCACACTGAAAGGACGATTCCCTAATCATTAAAGTTACTTAATTGTATATTGATACAAATTAATTAATCCCTTAAACAGAACAAGATTATATTATAAGTAAGAATTATGTCTTATTGTAATACGATTAAATAAGATTCAATTTATTGATATAATCAATATACTAGTAAGAATGCTTAATGTTTATGAAACATTTGAGATAAACGTAATTGGTTGATCATAATTACAATTAGTTGTAGATTATATTAACCAAATATGAGATGACTCATTTTATATATATGTGATTATAAATTATTACTTAAAATATTAAGTTTAATTTATTTGTTATGTAATTGCATTTAAATTACTTAAATGCACATTTATAAGATAAGATCATGTTACATGTCAAATATCACATATGTCACAAATGACAAAATGACAAAATAAAATGGACACTCATGTTAACATGGGTGCGCCGATTTTATGAGGGGTTGGGTAGAGTTTAGGCATTAACTTTTGTTCTAATCTAGATTAAGCAAAATAATTACTAGCCTAAAAACCTATAGCACCCTAATGCATTGTTTAGACAAAATATTAATGAGCATGCTCATTACTCCCTATGGGTGCCGGTTTGGTGAAGTTATAACATGATACTTTCCTCTTGTTTAACATCACTCAATCTCATATCAAAAATACTAATGCATCTCATTAAAGATTATTAGATAGTTAGAAACTTTAGAAGTTTCATAGAACTTGTGTTCAAAGTATAAACACCATATTACTAAGGTAGTAATTTCGAGTGTCATGCACGGTTTAAGGGGCTACTCACTTGTAGTTCTAGTACACTTACATTTGAGTAATAAGGGATAGTCTAGGTGCATCACAAAGAAGAGTTCCTATACTTGGAACTAGGAGATTCATACATATATATTTTTAATATCAAGAACAAGTGTAAGAAGGTGTCATACACTTTTTCCCATACTCGACCAAATCTCATTGTGAGGAACGTATTCTTTCTCTCTTTCGATTTATATAGTTATGCATGCACTAGATCCTGGAAGCTAATTAACTTGTTAATTAGTTTTACTTAAGAAATGTCTTAAGTGTAGTTATATGAACCTCACAATTGGTATCAGAGCATATGGATGTTAAATCCAATCGATTTTACAAAGTTTTTACGAGTTATGGAAGGGTTAAGAACCCTAAATATGTTCAAGACATGGATAAGAGCCCAAGTATTTAGCTTAAATAGATTGAGTCTATAGATAATCTAGAATAGTAAAGTCTAAACAAATAAGTCTACTATGATTGCTCAAAGTTAATACGAGCATCCTACCACATTTATACTTGGAAAACAAAACTGTTTGTGACTGAGGGATAGAGCTCATGAAGCTATCCTTACAAGAATTTTCCTCCATTAAATCTAGAGAAACAAAACTGTTTCAGGCTCATGGTGCTATCCTTGGTGAAAATAGACGCATTGTGAGAGAAAATATACCACAACTAAAAAAGACAAGAGAAAATGTTCTTAAGTCATCCAAGGTTAGAAGCTTAGAGCAAAAATATCTACTTTTTGGAAAGTAATAAGACTATGATCGATAGATTGGCGGTTACTATTTCCAATTCAAATTTGTTACAAGAGAGCCATACGATACAACATGGATTCAATACGATTACTTGGGGCAGTTTGGACCTACCCAGGGGGAATAAAATTTTATTGTAAAGTATTATATATAAGTTAAAATATAACCGTCTTTGAAATCCAAGATTATTGCATCTACACCTCATTGAATGTGTATGACAAGTGACACAGAGTTGTTTAAAATTACCTCTCTAAAAGGGCATTTAGAGGTGGACAAGTTGTCGTAAAAAACTAAGGAGATCAATGTGTGATCCTAAGAGAGTACTTGAGAGGTTGTACTAATCATTGCATAACAAGAGGGAATGGTTTCCCTTGAATTGTCGAAGAGCCATGTTTATGCATGAAATTAAGTGGGAGCTAGATCTATCATGTGTGGATATGAAGGTTAGTCGGAGTTATAATCATCATGTGTGGCCATGAAGATTAGTACATTGTCTTCCATGTCTTGTATGTAAGAGACATATTAATCATTAGGAATGATGTACTAACATAGCCTTCTGTGGAGGAATGTTTAGGAAATCATTTCCAGATAAAAGACTTGGAAGAAGCATATCGTATTTGAGGCAAAATATCTTCCATGTCTTATATGTATAAGACATATCAATCATTAGGGAATGATGTACTGACATTGCCTTCCGTGGAGGAGTGTTTGTGAAATCATTTCTAGATGAAAGACTTGGAGTAGGTATCCAAAATCTATAGTGATAGATGAGAAAGGATACACATGATTTCTAATGTTTCTGCCATTAGGCCAATCGTATATGCCAGGATATGCACATACCTTGATGAGTTGTATGCTTGGAGCATGACAAGTCAATAACAAAGTAATCCTTTTGAGAGTCATTGGATAGCCTTCAAGAATATTCATGAGTTTCTCGAGGAGGACTATGAGTTCATTATGGTGTTTAGTTATGATAACTTAGTTGTCTGTTAAATGTTACACAAACCCAAGTGTCCAAACTATAAGGATATGCCAGAATCCTAGGCCAACTTTTTTATACTAAAAGCGAATAGATAAAAGGCGTGATTGAAGTGTCAATAAATGAATATTCTACAAATAGAGTCTTACTACATGGTGATGAGGAAATGGTGGCTCATATGGATCTAATAGTAGACCCTTTCACCAACATACCTATCACGTAGTTATTGTGATAACAAGTGGAGCATCTTTCAAAATAAAGAGCCCAACACTAAACAGAGATCTAGTGATGTACTTAGATAAATTCATGTTATTGGGAATAACGGTGAATGGAAAGAAAAGTCAATCCATAAAGTTGGAATAAATGGATACATGGTATATCCACTATCCAATATTTTATTGCATTTAGACAAGATGACCATGAAGTGTCATGGAACTTGTACACTTTAGATTATAAGATATGAAGCAATAACATTGTGTTGATTGTTCATATATGATAATCACATTTATCGTTTGAGTTTCTAAAACTTATTTTTGTGCTTTGTTATATCCAAATAGGTTGTAGTGACAACTTTGAATCCTATTAAAGTGAAGTGGATTAATATAGCCTTGACCCTAGTTGCTTACATGAGGTGAGGTCTCAAATTGACTGGAGTGTGATGCGATTGATGGCAAGTTCAAGTACCATAGGGTCATAATGGATGACTAGTCGATCACATAGACAGACTGTATGGGACACTCTGTCGGGCATTAACCGCTTATAGAGTTCAGGCAATTCATATAGCCTGGTCGTGGTGAGAGCTACTATAGTATTATTTTTTAGTCAATTCTTTAGAATAAAAACTGTTCGCCCAAGTCGGCACAATTTCTGATTGACTTAGATTTTAGCCCAAAGCCCTTACGTAAAAAGTGGTGAATGGGCAATTATTGGGTCATGAAGGACTGTGAGTGTACGAAGGGAATATTGCGAAAAGATTTGTACAACCCCTTGTTAGGGTTAACAAATATCTCATGGCCACTCGAGGAGTAGTAAGTGGAAATCCGTGGCTACGCTCGGAAGGTATCTTTGGTAGATAATTCCTGTCACACAGTTACTCTCCAGATCAAGGCAACTACTCTAGATATGATCACATGCAAGTACGACCTTTAAGACACCTTGCATTGAGTGGGAGATTTAAAATAAGAGAAGAGAATTGGTGACGCACAGTTGTTTCAAACAAATGGGAGATTGTTGGATTAAGTGTTCTAAACAATAGTTCGATCACTTAATTAAATCTCAATAACACGAATACAAAAGGAGGATTAAAATTATAGTCAACTGGTCCACATTAATCGGTAACAATTGGCTTACTAGAGTTTGACGTTACTGGCGCATGGCGGTGGTGATCAGTTGATCCCTTGAGGTAACACCAAAAGGACGATTCCCTAATCATGAAAGTTAATTAATTGTATATTGATACAAATTAATTAATCCCTTAAACAGAACAAGTTTATATTATAAGTGAGAATTATGTCTTATTGTAATATGATTAAATAAGATTCAATTTGATAATATAATCGCTATATTAGTTAGATTGCTTAATGTTTATGAAACATCTGATATACGCATAAGTGGGCTATCATAATTACAATTAGTTGTAGATTATATTAACCAAATATGAGATGACCGATTTTATATATATGTGATTATAAATTAATACTTAAAATGTTAAGTTTAATTTATTTGTTATGACATTGCATTTAAATTAGTTAAATGCACATTTATAAGATAAGATCATGTCACATGTCACATATCACATATGTGACAAATGACAAAATGACAAAATAAAATGGACACCCACGTTAACATGGGTGCACCGGTTTTATGAGGGGTTAGGTAGAGTTTAGGCTTTAATTTTTGTTCTAATCTAGATTAAGCAAAATGATTACTAGCCTAAAAACGTATAGCACCCTAATGCATTGTTTAGAGAAAAAGTAATGAGCATGCTCATTACTCCCCACGGGTGCCGGTTTTAGTGAGGTTATAAGAGGATGCTTTCCTCTGGTTTAACATCACTCAATCTCATATAAAACATACTACTACATCTAGCTAAATATTTTTAGATAGTTAGAAACTTCAGAAGTTTCATAGTACTTGTGTTCAAAGTATAAACACCATATTACTAAGGTAGTAATTTCGAGTATCATACACGGTTGAAGGGGTACTCACTTGTAGTTCTAGTAGACTTACATTTGAGTGATAAGGGATAGTCTAGGTGCATCACCAAAGAGAGTTCCTATACTTGGAACTAGAAGATTCATCCATATATCCTAAAGCTCAAGAACAAATGTAAGAAGGTGTTTTACACTTGTGCCCATACTCGACCAAATCTCATAGTGATGAACTTTTTCTTTCTCTATTCTGATTTATATAGTTATGCATGTACTAAATCTTGGAAGCTAATTAAGGTGTTAATAAGTATTACCTAAGAAATGTCTTAAGTGTAGGTATATGAACCTAACAGCTACCTAGTGGCCTACCTCCCATGAAGGCGATTGAGCATCAGATTGACCTTGTGCCAGGATATGTACTTTTAAGAGACTAGCATATAGGTGGGATCCTAAGCCACCTCAGGAGCTGCAGAAACAAATTTATGAACTAATGGATAAAGGGTTTGTGAGAGAGTCTTTGAGTCCTTGTACTGTGCCAACTCTACTGATAACCAAGAAGAATGGCACATTGAGAATGTGCAATGACAGCAGAGCCATCCACAACATCACAGTCAAAATACAGGTTCATTATACCTAGACTCGAGGACATGTTGGATGAGTTTCGTGGTTCCAAGGTCTTTTAAAGGATTGATCTCAGAAAGGAATAACATCAAGTAAGATTCGGGGGAGGGAATGAGTGGAAGATAGCCTTCAAGGAAACACATGGGCTCTATGTGTGGCTTGTAATGCCATTTGGATTATCAAATGCATCAAGCACCGTCATGAGATTGAGGACAATGGTGTTAAGGCAATGTTTAGGCAAATTTTTTGTGGTTTATTTCGATGATATATTAATTTGCAGCAAAAGTCAGGAAGAACATTTGAAGCACCTTGAAGTTATGTTCACAATTCTGAGGGAATGCAAGCTATTTGAGAAATTGGAGAAATGTACTTTCATGACAATTGAGGTTAAATTCTTTGGGTATGTAGTCTCTGGAAGAGGGATATATGTTGATCAAGACAAGATTGATGCTGTTTAGTCTTGGCCGGTTCCTTAGAATATCATAGAAGTATGGGGTTTTCATGGCCTTGCTTCATTTTACAGAAGGTTTATTAAGAAATTTCGTGCTATTGTTGCTCCTATCATCAAATGCATGAAGAAAGTAGAGTTGAAGTGGACTGAGAGTACTCTGGAAGCCTTCGGAAACATAATGAAGCTCTTGTGTGATGCATATTCCTCAGGCTACCAGATTTCAATTGCATGTTTGAAGTTGAGTGTCAAACCAGTGGTGTGGGAATTGGATCTGTCTTAATTCAATAGAGGAAGCATGTGGCTTATTTTCGTGTGAAATTAAGTGGGCGAAGCTAAGTTACTCCTATTATGATAAGGAATTCTATGCCCTTGTCAGAGCTCTTATGCATTGGAGTCACTATCTTAAGCGTAAGCCTTTTGTGCTGCTTTCAGATCATGAGGCCTTAAAGTATATAAGTAGCCATCATAAATTGAATCACATGCATGCTAAGTGGGTTCAGTTCCTTCAGTCTTTTATCTTTTTAAGCAAATACAAGGAGAGCAAGTAGAACATTATTGGAGATGCTTTGTCAAAGAGGTATTCATTGCTGTCAGTAATGGCAAAAAAGATTCTAGGGTTTGAAGTCATGAAAGAGTCTACAAGGATAATCCTGACTTTTATGAAGATTGGCTATCTATGAGTGAAGGGACTAGGGTCCAGGATTCACCTTATAGTCTGCCGAACGAGTTCTTATTCAAAGACAATAAGCTGTGTATGTCTAGAGGCTCTTACAGGAACCCGTTGATCCAAAAGGTGCATTCTAGTGGCCTAGGAGGGAACTTTAGGGTTCAGAAAACATTAGACATACTGCAGGACCAATATTGTTGGCCAAAAATGATGGGAGATGTCCAAATTGTGCTTAGAATATGTACAGTATGCCAGCAAGCCAAGAGTTTATTTTAGGCAAGGCCTTATATACCGTTAATGGTACCTAGTAGACCTTAGGAGGATGTGAGAATGGATTTCATAGTGGCCTTACCTAGGACTCAAAGAGGGAAGGACTCTGTTATGGTTTTAGTTGACATATTCATCAAGATTGCTCATTTCATAATATGCAGGAAGACTGAGGATGCTGCTGGTGTTGTTGAACTATATCTTGGGGAGGTTGTTAGGTTACATGGGGTGCCTAAGACTATTATGTCTGATATAGACACTAAGTTCATGAGTTATTTCTGGATGACACTTTAGAGGCTACTAAACACCAGGCTCTTGTTCAACACATCTCATCACCCACAGACTAATGGTCAAACTGAGATGACTAAAAAGACACTTGGAAGGATACTCCGGTGCATAGTGAGCAAGTCATTGAAAGACAGCGATCTTAAGTTACCCCAAACAGAGTTTGCACTCAACAGAGCACTATAATTTGCTACAGGCCACCGTCCTTTTGTGGTAGTGTATGGTATTAATCCAGTAATGCCTATTAATTTGTCTAATGTCCCTAGGGAAGAAGTTAACTTTAATGCCAAGAAGAGGGTTAAGAAGATGATAAGGCTCCATGAAACTGTCAAGAACCAAATTGAGAGAGCTAATGAAATGTACAAGTGTAGATACCTCGAATCTACACCTTCCGCCAACCATCCAGTGAAGATTAAGCCACTTGTTTGGTATGCGGAACGATTTGTGATAATCCGTAAGTTTATCCTCAAGTGATAGTTCAAACAGTTGTGTCTACCCCTTGATCGTCATTTGCGTGCCGATATGGTCGTTTTGACAGTCATTAGAGTAATTTTGGAGTCCGGGTAAAAAACCGCTTCATTTTCTATAAACCGTCTTTTAAAACCCTGTCTGAACGGTCGAGAATATTTCGGATATTTTAATGTTTCAAAACTTATCTTTTCTCGGTAAAATATATTCATCATTATTTAGAAGAGTATTCAAAATCTAGCGCACTTCCCATAAAGAAACGCGGAAATCTTTCTTTCAAAGTAGGAAACTACTCGAGAAATGACGCAGCAAGAGCTGCGCCTCTTCCAAGAGTCGCAGTGCCTGCCGCTCCTCTTCCCCAACTCTGTTTTCCATTTTCCGGAATATTTTCTAGATTTCTTTCCGTGTTCGAGTTATTCCAAAACTCTTCGGATTTCTCCCGATATAAGGAGAGGTTCTTGCACACTTTGAAGGATGCAAGTGTTCCGCCCCTTCTTCTCTCTTTTTGCATTCTAGACGTTGTTCTAAGCAGTTTTGACAACTACGTGCTTGATCAATCGACCACGTATACGCAGATCCTTTTGGGTACCTGTTACGTTATTGCATTGACCTACCAATTTGACCAACTCAACAATAATCAATCTTAATTAATCGATCGTTCCTCATGCGAGGGCACTTTCTTTACATTCGAGTCGAGCTGTCGCTAAATCGATAACTTTAGTTCATATCTCGTTTCATTAACATGTAAGTCTGAGGGTGTTCAATCCCGTCTTTTTATTGTAATGTGTTTAATCTAATGGAAGATTCATGTCGGACTTATGCCAAAATCGTTTTCAAACCTTTTCTTTAGTCTTTTATTATTTCTTTTAGTTTTCTTATTACATATTATTTAGTTCTTAACTTAGATCCGTAATAATCGTTATTAGTGCTTTTTGTCATCTATCAAATTGTTTCTTTAGAGGTTAGATTTGTTCATATCAAATCTCTAAATTCGTCTTTGATATAATTAGTGTAATTAATATGACCTAAATCACTTAAATTCGAGTTGTAGATCAATAATAAACCGTAAATCACCAAAAAACACTCACTGTTCGTGATTTTGGCTTTCACCGCCAGAACCCAACTCAGGAAAACAGAAGCAAGGCCTGATTCGCCTCTTACAGAGGACGGCAGAACATGATGCGCTG
>JAIUZE010071576.1:0-30252 GCA_022085475.1 Heliosperma pusillum | reverse complement strand
AATTTGGGGTACTCGGCATATATTTTATAAGCCCGAGTCTTGGATGCGAACCGTCATCGCATGTCGAATCGGAAAATGGTTTATTCCGAGATTCTGGCCAGATTTAGACTAGGACCGGATATTTATTATCGTCGTGCTACCAGGAGGAAATTAGTCTACATACGCGAAATGCTTTATCGTGTATGCTTTCAGGGAAATGCTTTATCCCGTGGATGCCTTTTAATCATACTTGCCATGTACACGATGCTAGTGTGTTTCATTTACCGTGAGAGATGTCGTCTGTGTCGTCGTTCTTTGAATGCGTGATTTCATGATATTATTCATGGTCATTGCATGATTGGACACCGTCAATGTCTTGGTTCGTGAATGGATGATAATATGTGGGATTTATTGTGATCATCGCATGACTTGACTTGGTTTGTCTGTCGAGTCTCAATCTTATCAAACTTATACCGCTAACGGTGAGATGCAAGCCCTAGTGAGCGTATTCGGTTGCCTAAGAGTGTCTTCCCGAGTCTTTGAATAACATGATGGATTCGGACTTTGTATTCCATATGCTCTTATCATTATATATTGAATTGCCTATCTATTCTTATTGTATCTCACATGTATATCAATATGTATGCATGATTTTACTTTTGTATTTCCTTCTATGTACGTTTAATGTGATATGGCTGGGAGAACCCGGAGTTACTCCCCACTGATTGTGGCGTTCATGTTTTTCATGAATGAACAGGTTGCTTGCATGGATGGCTTTTTTGCTTATGCTATTTTGGGTTCGGGTGTGAGCTAGCGGGCGTTGTCCCTGGATGAAACACCTCTAGACGTTGTTTAGCTAGTTGCTAATTACTTTGTCTTTTGTTAACACTTTGAGAGACTACGTCTCTTGTGGTATTTTTATTTAGTTTGTAATATTTTGACACTCCTCGTATTTTTCTATCTTGCATGTATAAAGGTTTTTAAAATACCGTATTTTCCGCTATATAATTCACATGCTTGTATGTTTTATATTTCCGCATTCGCGAGGGTTATCACACTCGCCACGACTAGGCTTTATGAATTGCCAGAACTCTATAAGCGGTCATTGCCCGACGGAGTATCCCATACAGTCTGTCTATGTGATCGACTAGTCATCTCATATGACCCTATGGCACTTGAACTTGCCATCAATCGCATCACACTCCAGTCACTTTGAGACGTCACCTCATGTAAGCAATTAGGGGCCAAGGCTATGTTAATCCAGTTCACTTTAATAGGGTTGAAAGTTGTCACTACAACCTATTTGGATATAACAAAGCACAATAATCAGTTTTGAAACTCAAACGATAAATGTGATTATCATATATGAGCAATCAACACAATGTTATTGCTTCATATCTTATAATCTAAAGTGTACAAGTTCCATGACACTTCATGGCCATCTTGTCTAAATGCAATAAAAGCTTTGATAGTGGATATACCGTGTATCCATTTATTCCAACTTTATGAATTGCCTTTTCTTTCCATTCATCGTTATTCCGAATAACATGAATTGATCCAAGTCCATCACTAGATCTCTATCTAGTGCTGGGCTCTTTTACTTGAAAGATGCTCCCACTTGTTATCACAATAACTACGTGATAGGTATGTTGGTGAAAGTGTAACACCCCCAATATCCTCTTAGTTTAGAAAATTCTAATTTCATTTAAAATAGGATAATGGGTGTGTCACAATGTAATTAAATGTGGTAATAGAACCATGATTTAAAACAAAAAGGATAAAAGTCCATATGAATAAAAACCAAGGTGTTAAAATCCTATTACAACATTCCAAATTTAGCGGAAGCAAATCAAAGTTATAAGTCCAAGAAACCCTCAAATGTTTTTAAAGTTCAAACTTCAAATATTGCATGATAGCGCGCTCTTCCCAAGAGTTCTCAACTCTACTTTCCACAAGTACCTTTCATACGATTTGCTCACACAGTTTGTGGTCATCGCAGGTCCAATCAAGGACAAAACAAAAGAAGGGTCAACAATAATGTTGAGTAAGGTACACAATCCGAAAAGAAGAATTGGTAAATTGTAGAATACTAACTTGAATTACATTTTCAAAACAATGTATGAGATATAAGAATTTTCAATAACAACATGTGGTATTTCATATAGTCAAGAAGAAATCATGAGTGTTTCCAAACTTTTCGAATCACATTCCTTCCATTACCTTTTCCATTTGAAAGAAAACATTTCTTTCGATAAGTTTCCAACATTTTCAAAACCACATTTCTTCCAATACATTTTCATTTGAAAGAAAACATTTCTTCCAATAAGTTTCCATCATCGGTATACTTGGATAAAGGCCGTATGGAGAGAGTCCCCTCGCCCTAGTCCGGATAAGACGAGGTTCCCCAAACCATGTACTAAACTGTCCAAACATCTCGAGTGTGCACTCCCCTCCAACGGCCAACCCCAAGGAGGAAGATAAGAGGACGGGGTCTCGATCAACTAACCCCCACTAAAAGCTCTGTATAGGAGGTCCCTTATTTGGGACAACCTACCCTTCTACCAAAACCGTTTCAGAACCAATATCAAAACCTTTCTAAACCATTAAATCCATTTCCTTGAAATTAAACATTTCCATAACTTGTAAAAAAGATCAAACGGTTTTGGTTTTAAAACTCTTAAAAATCATAAGTCCTTCATTTCATTTCAAACACGATTCCATTTTCAAGAGATTGGACAACATCAATCATCTTCAATATTCATTTCATCACAATAATTCCAGCTAATAACAACAATCATTATAAGCATATTAAATAGTACAACATTCGGAACAATACTCAAAAGGTCAAGAATAGTGTACGGATTAATGTTTTCCCTTACCTCACAAGGTTGCTTAGGGAGCGGTTACAACGCCTCTTCTCAAATTCCGAGTCTACAATATGTATAAAATATCGATTACTAATGCATCCAAGTAGGTTCTTAACTTTCTTGTTTTACATTACTTTAATTATACGGTTTCTATTATGTTAAGTTCCGTTAACTAACTCATCCCGCTCTATAGTTTATAAATATGATTTAGCATAAGACCAGAATGTATATGAATGATTTATTAATTCATTTATTGTTTGGTTTAGTCAATAAGCATACATGCAATGAGATTAAGCAAGTTATATTAACCTAACTACCCTTCACGATTTTTCAGTCGGAACCAGAAAATTTAAATTGTCGTATCTCTCTCGTTACTAATCATTTTGATAAGTGGTTGGTGGGGTTGGATTCCTTGAGATGTCCTCTAACATTAATAGTCAGAGGGTCAAAGCCAAAAAAGGTTTCTAAGTTGTACTAATTAACAGCTTAACAAAATATGTCCAAAAATGAGTCTTAATATGCTATTAGGTGGGAAATATTTTTAACAAATCGTAATGCCAAGATTCGACGGTATAAAGTGCTTTACTTTCCTATTAGTTTAACATATTAAAAGGTCGGATGTTAAAAATGTTAATAAGTATAATTGCAAAAGCCTTTTATGAAGATGGCAAGTTTTCACTAGTAAAATTGTTACACTCATAAATCACGTTTCTTCCAGATTATAGAACGAACTTGTAAAAATCATAAAAAATTGAAAACATCATATTTTAAGGCGTGGTCAGTTTGAGTAGGTTCCTTTATGAGTCTACTAACTTTAAGTCTTGTAGATCGAAGTCTAAAACTGAGTTTAAGATACCCAAAATCATTTTTTCAAGAATGTGTTGGATTTCGAGTCAACAAAAGTAACAATGCATAAATTCGTCTTAAGATAATGAAATGAGTTGATTTCTGAGCCTAATATGCTCTATATTCGTTGAAGTTCATTTTAGTAAAAGGGCTTGTCTAGGTTCATCCTTTAAGTTACATTTTAAGACTCAAACATTGGGACATGCAGATTCGGTTTGTCCGAATCACGTTTTAGTGTATGATTTTTCATTTACAAACGACACATGCGAATCTGACAAACTTTTGGATACAGATTATAGACATGCAGAGGTATTACATATATTTGTTTCACACTAATATAACAAGTTTAAGTTTGATTTATTTTCTGTTTATAATCAACCTCCGGATTTGACACTTTGATGATTGTTACGTGCTTAGGTTCATGCATGCATGAATGGAGACTCTTATAGTTCGTTTTAGGATTTTTTTTAGTCGTGTTTAAGTGATGAACGAGAATAAAATCAGAAAAGTGTAGTGTTTTATTCCTTACAAGGTGAAGAACTTGGTGTTTAGGCAAGATCCTCCTCCTAGCTCTTCTTCTTCTTCTTCTTCTTCTTCTTCTTCTTCTTCTTCTTCTTCTTCTTCTTCTTCTTCTCCTCTTCTTTTCTCTCTTTCTCCCTCTAACCTCTCTCTTTTTTTTTTTTTGTAAAATGGTGTTTGAAATCTGATGGAGTGGAAGAAATAATGAGGGTTGAGTGTTTAGGTAAGTGTGTTTTTGAGAAGAGAAAAAGAGAGTGAATGGGGAGGTGTGTGGTGTCACAAATGGGGGACAAAGGAGAAGGGAATCTTTGCATAAATTGGTCCATTTTGCATGCTCAAGTAGGTAGGTTCCTAGTCATGATTATGGCTTATATTTTCCAGATTTGTGATGCATGGGAGACGGGTTTGGGCGGCGGAAATTTTAAATGGCGCGACGGTCTTATACGCACACAATTGTTCGACGTTTTTTTTTACCAATTACTAACGTAAAGATTTTATTTGTTCTACCTCATATTTTATTATGTACGGATTTTATTTTATAGATATATATTTATAATGTTCCACATTAATATTTTATTATTAATTACTTTCCCCAAACGCGTACCTGATTATCAACGAAGCGATAACTATATCGCCACTAGATCTTCCATTTTATCTCCATTGTTTAAAATCTTTTATTGCTAAATTCGATTACGCTTAATTTTTAATTTCCCTTTTTATCTCTATTGACGAATTTTACGGGTATTACAATCTACCCTCCCTAAAAACAAACTTTGTCCTCGAAGATAAAACATCCCTCTAGAAGCAACAAGTATAACCTCATTCCTTAATATACGAGGGAAAGACGTGGGTGTTACATCTCACCTCCCTTAAAGAACGTTACGTCCTCGTAACTAAATATTTGGATCGAATAGTTCTGGATACTTAAGCTCCATGGTTTCCTCGGCTTCCTAAGCGCGGGCGTCATTAGTTGACCATATCACCTCCTCAATTACATCCAAGGTCTCATATTGGCCTATGGTTTTAGGCTTAATTTTCCTTTCTTATGCAATCGCATCACCCTTCTCCTACGTGATACCCTAAACAACAACAACTTATCTACCAATCATGGTTAATTTCCGTTCTTTACTCATAGTTAATAATCGATCGCTATATTGGTCCGTTTTCTAGTTTCGCGAGAAACGATAAGCACTTCCTCTTTCATCCAATTGCATCTTCTATCTTTATTATTTTCATCTACAATTACACATATACACGTGTTCCACAAAATACATTAACCTCTTGCGGTCTTACTAACTCCTTTAAACCAAAACTCTTAAATCTGTTTTACCTCAAAAATGGAAACAAATTTACCCTCAAATCGCCAAATGATATAAAGCTATTAATGATTTCACTAAATCCGATTCCGCATGAAATTCTAGTAATCAATAACTTAATTCTTTGAATTTACACAGTCGTAACATCATTCACCTTAAGCCTCGTAATACTCCATCTATCACATTTTGAAACTAATTTAGCGGTCTTAATTAACCGTATTTGAGAACTTCAGAATTCGTTTCTCCGTCATCTCACATCCATAAACTATGTTATATCTCAAATTCCTTATTGATCATTAAAACCAACACATACTCTACTAATTTTAGCATTCTCTATTGACGTCAAAACACTAATGGGCCAATAAGGTTTCCCCGAAAATTCACCCTTAGATTATATCCATTGGTCAATTACCATAATTGACAACATTCTTCTTAGTATAACTTACTTTAAACCTTATTTCTTCACATGCTACAAGCTGCCAACAACTACGAAAACTCTTTATAGATTGTTATAACGTTTACCTTAAATAGCCAAGTGTTTCTCAAGAATCACAATCCATATCATGTTACGTCACACTTCTATCTTTCACTTAAGTTCCATTCGTCATGTCCATTACTTTTCCATCAAATATGTATCCTTAATCATATCCTTAACTTTATCACAAATATTATATCCATTTGCTCTTTCGTGAACAATTGTATATAAGCCTCAAATCGCTTTTTTACTTCTCGCAACATTACATTCTCTTTTCACAATTAATCATAATCTTATGCCTCTTTACTGAATCCACACTCTAACAAGAATTCCGTCAAGTATATAGGTAATCCCTTGTTCTTAATATCTTAGGACACGTAAATATTCAACTTACTACACAAGATCACACCGCACAGTTATCTACTATCCTAGTGTCCATTCTATTTGTAATAATTATTATTCTTTCCAAACATACTACTTTCGTTCCAATAAAAGATAGAGATATAATATTTGGTGATATCATTTAAACAAATAGTGTCTCATTTCACTCCTTCAACATATGAGACTTAAAGATCTCAAATCGATTTCAAAGTCATGGATAGTATCTCATTCTACTACCTCTAGCGTTAATATCACACACAGTTATTAGACAACAATCGTATGTATAACATCTCACAGTATTATTCACTTGATTGAAATTCTTTCTTAAAACTAAATATCAACAGTGTATACGTCATCTCGTACTACCGTTCATACAACTGATACCTCAACAGTCATTTGTACCATCGGGACTAAGCATCCGAGGTTATTCAACCAACCTTATATCATAATCAGTAGGCAAACATTGTACCAACTCAAGTATCCATCTTTGTATGAATAATAAATAGGCTAATAATTGTCTAAGCTAATATTCACCCTTTATTGTCTTAGATAAAATAATTATAAATATCCACGATATAGTTAGCTTATATGTTCCTAATAACCAGACTGTACCCACGTGTACTACATAAATCTTTGTAATTATCGCCATCGAAATCCCACTCGAATTCCGCACTAGATCACACTCTTCCTCGTGTTCATCACCTTCTCTTACCTTCTCTAGTGGCGTATATCCTCTCTCTTTCATTAACTAGAATTAATTAGCGACTCTTTATGGCCAGTTAGACTATATAGCCCATAGTTATCATGATCACGATCTATACTCTCAAATTACTGATCTTATCTACTCTGCTTCTTTAATAAAGTTAACTACCCTATTTTTTTTGTTCCCCATACATAATCTCTTGTCACTCCACATGTTTCATATTCATCTAACTAACTCCTTTATTTCATGGTGTGGTTGGTAAGCTAGCTCAAACACGTGAACTTATCTTTCTCACAAACGTGTCCACAAGGTCTAAAGGAGCGTCTCAAAGAGGTCAAATATTATAATATATCTTACTCGGACAAACTGTTCATTCTAATTACCTTTAATTTTAAACAAAACCAGACTTTATATGCATCATGCATCCGAGCCTCAAATATACCTCACATATTACAAACCAATACGTACGTTTCTTTGCATTTTTTGTACATCTCCTCCACATTGAGGACAATGTGGAAACTAAGTGTGGGGAGGAGTTCTGATGTAACATACGTACGTTTTATTCATGTTTTGATGCTTTTAAAAAAAAAATTGAAAATCCCGGCTAGGTGAAAACCCAAAAGGGTGGGCACCTAGGCAAAAATTGGGAAGGTGGCCGAGGACGGAATGAAAACTCGAAAGGGCATTCCGGGCAAAATGAAAAATCAAGTTGCGAGCCACCAATGAGAGGAAAGGAAAAGCTAAGGTGAAAACCCGAAAGGGCACCTTAGGCAAAATGAGGGATTTTCAAGAAAAAAAATAGAAAAAGAAAAAGAAGAAAAAAAATTGAGCAAAATACTTCCGATGATGAGGATTTTTGGAGGGAAAAGAAGGGAGAAATAAGAAGGAATTTGGAAGAAGGCTAGCTTAGGATTTCTTTTTATTTTTCTTTGAGTCACAAATTTGGTTCCAAATCGGTGGATTTCTCTTGTGGGTTGCTTGGTTGTGCGAATTGTGTAGTTTGGGGCCAACCAAGTAACCATCCTATACACTAGTGGAGTAATAAGGGGGTGATATACGAAGTGAAGTTGCATGGAGTTTGATGATGAGGGTCATCTCGTTATGCCTTGGGATAAGGCAAAGATGATCATACTACAATCTTGGGAGGTATAAGAAGGGAGGAGTTGAGGTGAGTTGAGTCGGAGTAGGTGGCATGTCGTGTCTTAGTCTTGAGGGATGATATAAGGAGGGGGAGTGAAAGAAGCGTGCCACAAGATTTGAGTCTTTTTATTTTGTTTTTGTCATTGGTGGTTTGTTTAAGAGGGAGTATAAGAAGGGCGTAGTGAGGGAAGAGAGGTCATTACCTTCACACACACTATGTTGGGCTCGTGTTGTTTGTGCTAATATCGAGTCGTGTCGTTTAGGGTAATTCAGTTACTTATTAATGTTAATTTATGGGTCTTTTGTAACACCCGGAAATGTACCCTATTTTTATAATGAAAATATTTTTTACGAATACTTTTCAGTGAATTTAAGTTTTAATTTAGAATTTATTATTCCGAGTCGAATTTAGGATTTCCGAGTTCGTATTTGGAATTTCCGCGAGATTCCATGAGAATCCCGTCTTAAGGCGAGTTTGACTTTTGTTGACTTTTTCCTCATACATACTCATACTCCCTTAACCTATTTTTCATTCAACACAAACAAAACCTTACTTCTTCCTTAAGCAAAATCAAAACCCTTGCCTCCATAATCTTTCCGATCTTATAATCATCTTAGCTCGCTCGTTTCTTGTCAAAATTCGCGTAAGTTTGTCTCATTCTTCCCCTCTTACCTTCCTCTATCCGTATTGATATTAAAATCATCGTCTTTCTCGCTTTTCAAACTTTCCGTCTTTCTCAAGATGAATTTTATTCATCTTTTATGATCTATTTCTAGGTGGTGACCTCCAAGATCCCAACAAAGACTATTTTCTAATTGAAGAGGAGCTTGACGGGTAGTGAAGACGCATAAAGGTAACGGTGAAGGGTTACTCGGTATCATTTACGTGTTTACATGCTTTATATGCAAGAATTCGTATTTAGAATACGATTAGAAAGCTTAGGATTTATGTTATGGATGATGATTGTTGTTATTTGATGAATGTTGATAATGTATATTGATTGTTGATAATTATTAGAAGTTAAATATGAGAATTGAAATGAATTGAGCAAGTGAAGAAGGCTCTCGGGTGGAGTTGTGTTCCCAGCCGGGTGACCGGCCGCCTGTCCCCTGACCGGCTGGGAATACATCAGAATGAACTTTGGAATTTTGGAATTTTTGGGTAGTGGTGTTCCTGGCCGGGTGCCCGGCCGCCGGCCCCCTGACCGGCCTGGAGCACACTGCTCTGTTTTCTATGATTTTTGGGTTTTGGCTTGAAGCGCGAGCCGGGGTACCGGCCGCCGGTCCCCTGACCGTCCGGCACTACGGCTGTATGTTTTTCCTATGATTTCTAAAACTCGTAATTTATAATAGTTCGCAGGATTCGTTTATCGTATAATTTTACGTAGTGGCTTATAATATTAATGTTTTGGATATATGATATTTTATTCGCTTGTATCACATGTTTTGTGACGGTTTTTGCTATGTCCCACTTTGAGTCGGTTTTTACAAATGATAAGGTTTGAGCACTATTTTGTCTTGTGCTTTGTACTCTCATTCCCTTGGCTACCTCCACGTTCGTAAGGCTGGAATGTCGGAACGGGAGGTATCCTACTGCTTAAATGCATGTGTTAGTGGGCATACGACGACGTTGTTGGGAGTTGAACGCTATGCGTTGATCGACCCGGCCGTCAAATGTTGTGTACTTGCGAGGTGGTGTTATTTGCATGTAGCGTACCGCTTGTTATGAGGCTTGAGCTCTTTTCCGCCTCTTTCGTGAATGATCTACCGAATTTGGGGTACTCGGCGTCTATGATTGACCTAGTCTTGGATGCGAAACGTTTATCGCATGTCGAATCGGAACACGTTATTCCGAGAGTCTGGCCAGGTTTAGACTAGGACCGTATTATTATCGTCGTCCTACCGGAGGAAATTAGTGCACATATACGAAATGTAGCATCGTGTATGAGTTCAGGGAAATGCTTATCCCGTGGATGCCTGTTCATCATACTTGCCATGTACACGGTGCTAGTGCGTTTCATTTACCGTGAGAGATGTTGTCTTTGTGTCGTCGTCTTTGAATGCGTGATTTCATGATATTATTCATGGTCATTGCATGATTGGGCACCGTCTATGTATTGGAATGTTTGAATGGATGATAATATGATGGATTGATTTTGATCATCGCATGACTTGGCATGGTTTGTTTGTCGAGTCTCAATCTTATCAAACTTATACCGCTAACGGTGAGATGTAAGCCCTAGTGAGCGTATTCGGTTGCCTAAGAGTGTCTTCCTCGAGTCTTTGTATCACATGATGGATTCGGATTGTATTCCATATGCTCTTATCACTATCTATAAAATTGCCTATCTATTCTTATCGTATCTCACATGGATATCTATATATGCATGATTTTACTTTTGTATTTCCTTATATGTACGTTTGATGTGATATGGCTGGGAGAACCCGGAGTTACTCCCCACTGATTGTGGCGTTCATGTTTTTCATGAATGAACAGGTTGCCTGCATGGATGGCTTTTTGCTTATGCTATTTTGGGGTTCGGGTGTGAGCTAGCGGGCGTTTGTCCCTGGAAGTTTTCACCTCTAGACGATATTAGCTAGTTTTGCTAAACACTTGTTCTTTGCTAACATTTTAAGAGACCCCGTCTCTTTGTTGTATTTCTGTACTTAGTTTGTAATATTTTGACACTCCTCGTTTTATTTAACTTGCATGTATAAAAGTTTTTAAAACTACCTATTTCCGCAATATAATTCACATGCTTGTTTGTTTTATATTTCCGCATTCGCGAGGGTTGTCACATACACTTCTTTATTTTGATAGATACACTTCAGTGGCAAGCTAGATACACTTATTTACATTGTTAGATCCACTTTTTTATGTTGATAGATACACTTCAGTGGCAAGCTAGATACACTTATTTACATTGTTAGATACACTTCAGTGGCAAGTTAGATACACTCATTTACATTACTAGATACATTAATTTATATTACTGGATGCACACATCTATCTTGCTAAGTACCATCTTTACATGACTAGATACACATTTCTTGCTAGTTATACATTATACGTGTCCTTACTTTTGTATTTACACTCATGATATCATATAATTTTGTATTTTAGAAAGTTATTATGGATTGATGGGAGTATTTGATAATATTATAGTGTAAATATGATAGGATACACTAAATAGATTATCTTTGGATGTATCTATAATAGTATTATAATTATTATTACTTATCTTTTAAAATGTGAAGTATGTATATTCGGATGTTCTAAACTCATGCATAAATGCTTGTAGAATAGTGGGGCATAATTTCCATTACAATATTGCAGCAATTTCAATAAGTCTTCTTACTTTGAAATTCGTAGAAATGTCAAAGGTTCAACTAAAGGTTCACTTGAAAGTTCAACATTATTTCAACGAGTTCTCCACTGTGATTCAATTATTAAACCTTTACCCAATTTTGATGGCCACCATAACGACGGCGACGACACCACCACTCTAAACTAACATGAGGCTCACCAAATTAAATAAGCAATCACCATTGCCAACAATCCATAAACAACACATCACCGTCGCCATTCCGTCATCGTCGCAACCTCCGGCATCCCAGTCGACGGCGGTGAGCAAAAGACCACTGTTTTCATTTAAAAAAACAATTAGCTTAGTTGTTGTGAGGTCGACTTCGCCGGTTGTAATGGTTTCTGCGACAACACAAACCGTTGCTTGTGGTGTTTTCTGGTGGTCCGATAAGCGCGATGGTGGTGGAAAGGCAAAACAAATGGAGGTCAGGTGTGGTGACTGGTGAACGAAGGAAGGAGATGCGCCGACGCTAGTCACCGGTGGTGCGCCGGCGTCGTTGGATATCTCCGGCGGTGGCGACATGTGAGTATGGGTGATGAGAGATGAGAGTGGAGGGAGGTCAGGTGTGGTGGGGGAGGGGGAAGAGAATAGGAAAGGAGGGCTTAAGTTTGTGTTTGTTAAACTTTGCGTGACATAAAGGAAGAGACTACAGTGTATATGACCCCAAGTTCGTACAGTATATATATATATATATATATATATATATATATATATATATATATATATAGAATTAGGTTCTTGTGAGTTGAGAGTCTTATGGTGAGTTGGTCCTCATAAATCTAGTCTATAGGATTATACAAGATTGATGGTCTAGATCAACTCCACCTGGCAGTAATAATAATTTCTATCTTTTTACTGCATTTAAAAAGGCATTCTTTTTTACCGCTGTTCATAATTGTTATTTCGCTTTCTCTCTCTAACGTACCAGTTCACCATTTACTCCTCCTTTCTCTCTCCTTTGTTACTGTGTTGTTACTCCAGCCGATACTGTGATTTATTTCTCTCTTTGTTCTTCTTTTCCTCTTATTTTCAGGTTATTTCTTCTTCTTTTCCTCTTCTTATTTCCATATATTTTGTTTTCGTTCCATTTTTTACTGCTTTTTTTGTTGTTTTTTTGGTCCTTTTCTCTTTATTTTGTCTTTTCTCTGTATTTGACAACAAATTTCTTATGATCAAGCTTCGTCTAAATGTTTTACCTTATACATTGTTGTTTTTTAAAATTTTCTGCTTTCATTTTGTTGATTTTACATTACTATTCATATTTCTAGGGATTTTCCTTGTTATTTCGCCATTACTATGTCATATTACTGCTATATTTTAGCATCTTTCAGTGTATTTGTTCGTTGATTGTTAATATAGTTTGTCTTTCAGCAGTCCTACTTATTACATGCAATCATACTGCCAAAAAATAAACATTGAGTTGCATCTTTCATTCAATGTTACTTTCAGCAGTCTTAGTTAGTTAGTGGTGTTATTGTGGTGTTATTGTTTATTGTTCTGTTATTTTGGTGTTATTGTGGTGTTACTGTGGTGTTACTGTGGTGTTATTGTATTTTTAATATACGGTTATTCTTGAGTGACTGTAATTGTGGTATTTCTGTGGTGATATTTTGTTATTGTGGGGTTACTGTGGCGTTACTTTCAGCAGTCTTAGTTAGTTAGTTTGTCTTTTAGTTTTTTCCCACTTTCTTATGTTTTTTTTTCACGCCTTTGCGTGTTGCCTTTGTTCTTAGGTCCAAACACACATATGGACATCCTTTGCAAGGGATGGTTATATAATATAGAGGAGGAAGATTGAGCATTATTTGCTAATGAATACGTAATTGAAAAGAAACAAACCATGGGTTGGGTGTCAGAGTCTGATGTGAACAAGCACTTTGAAGTTATTGTAGAAGGTCGTAAAAATAGATCAATGTGGTCAATACTGAATAACACGGATCTAATGGACAGTGTCTTTCAACATGTCGAGAATAATGTGGATAAGAAAAATATGGATGTTGTTTGTAAGAAGTGGTCTCAAATTTTTTTATTCCATAAAAGTGCTCCTGGTTTCAACGTTCAATATATGAGACGTCTTTCAAGTACTACTCAGATGGGGGTGAAGTCTGTTTTCCGGGATTCTAAATTAGTTTCCAAACGATGCAAGTGCTATATGATTTCCGCTAAGCCTGCCAAGGCGCTTATCCATATTCGCCAGTTTTTAAACAATAGTGATTTGGAGCATATCACAACGCCACTTCTTTTGGAGAATTATACAATTCACCTTGATCAACCAATCTATGATTTCTGTGGTTCTTTTGAACTTACAAATCATGTCCTTCATTCTGATGAAGATGTTATAATGCTTGACTAAAATTTAGGTGATGTAATGTTAGTATCAAGCACATTTTGATCAATGTAATGTCTTAGGTTCAATTATTTCAATATTAGTTATAGCTTGGTACTTTATTTACTAGTGGTGGTCCGTCTGAATTTTGACTATTATGTCATCTTAAACTTTCTCGGCTTGTAATGTCTATTTCTATAGACTCATTTTGTAAGCTCTTCCCTTGTTATTCAAGAATGTATTATTGTGTTATTCTGTTGTTACTGTGGTGTTACTTTGTTATTGTAAGCTTGTGGTGTTATTCTGGTGTTATTATTTTGTTATTGTGGTGGTATTGTGGTGGTATTGTGGTGTTACCGTGTTGTTACTGTGGTGTTATTGTAGGCTTGTTGTGTTAGTTTGTTATTGTAGGCTTGTTCTGTTACTTTGTTATTGTAGGCTTGTGTTGTTACTGTTGTGTTACTGTGTTGTTATTTTGGTTCTTGTTTATCTTCTCTATTTTAACATCTTTCACTGTATTTGTTTTGTTCTATTTAAATTTCTGCGGTCCTAGTCAGTTTGTTTCTCTTTTAGTGTACATTCGATTTCTTATTTTTTCCTTTTCATCCCTTTGCGTGTTGCATTTGTGCGTAGGTTAAAAAACTCAAATGGCAATCATTTGCAAGGGATGGTCATTTAATATAGAGGAGGAAGATAGAGTATTGTTTGCTAACGAATATGAACTTGAAAAGAAAAGAAGCATGGGTTGGGTGTCTGAGTCTGATGTAGATAAGTTTTCTGAAGTTATTGTAGAAGGTCGCAAAAATAAATCAATTTGCTCAGTGCTGAATAACCCTGATTTAATGGATAGGGTATTTGAACATGTAGAGAATAAGAAGGACAACAAAAATATGGCTGTTGTTTGTAAGAAATGGTCTCAAATGTACTTGTTCCATAAAAGTGCACCGGGTTTCAACGTAGAATACATGAAATGTCTAACAAGTATTACTAAGCTTGGTGTGAAGTCTTCTTTCCATGGTACAAAATTAGTTTCAAAACGATGCAAGTGCTTCATGATTGGTAGTGAGGTTGTAAAGACGGTTTTCCATTGGCGGCAAATGCTAGCAAACCGTGATGTGGAGCATATCATATTTCCATCTGGAGTTCCTGCATTAATTCATATTTTTGATCTTGCTGTCATTTACACTCCCATGCACTTTATAATTGCTTCTGGCATACTCCATCCAGTTGTTTCATGCTCTATACCATGGCTCAATATGAAGGAACTAAATTCAAGTCGGACCTTGCGGTGAAGGTCTCTCGTCGAAGCTACTGTGCTGAAATAGTTGCTTCTCTAATATTGGCGGATATAAATCAGTACAGGAATTTTGTCCTGGACAATGTAAAAAAGCAGGAGCCAAAGAAACCTCATATTTTGAGTATTGTTTCAAATGCAAGGAAGTACAAAGTGAACATTCCTTCAACAAATCAAGATGCAATTTCTGGAGATGAAGCTGTACCGTTGAAGGTTGTATATAAAGTAGATTAAGTATCTTTTGTAACTGAACTAGTAGTCTTAGGCTTTTATTTCAGTGTTGATTATTGTTTTTTATACCTATTGTAGTATGTATTATTGTAGTATCTACAACAAAGATTGTTAATGTAGTTACTAAATTCTTAAGTTTCTCAACTGTTGCGTTTTTCTGGTGTTTTGCACAGTTTATTGTATTTGTTACTGTGGTGTTATTGTGGTGTTACTGTGGTATTATTCTGGTGTTATTGTCTATTATTCCGTTACTGTGGTGTTACTGTGGTGTTATTGTAGTGTTATTGTTTATTGTTCTGTTATTGTTTATTGTTCAATTATTGTGGTGTTACTGTGGTGTTATTGTTCTGTTATTGTATTGTTAATATACAGTTAATCTTGAGTAACTGTTATTGTGGTATTATTGTGGCGTTACTGTGGTGTTATTCATGTGTTACTGTGGTGTTATTGTGGTTTTACTGTAGTGTTATTGTGGTGTTATTCTAGTGTTATTGTTTATTGTTCAGTTATTGTTTATTGTTCTGTTACTGTTGTGTTACTGTAGTGTTACTGTTCTGTTATTGTATTGTTAATATATGGTTAATCTTGAGTTACTGTTATTGTGGTGTTATTGTGGCGTTACTGTGGTGTTATTTATGTGTTATTCTGGAGTTATTGTTGGGTTATTGTTGTGTTATTGTTATTCAGTTGTAACATTATGAAATGAAAATACACTAAAATTAAGTACATGAACACATTAGTACAATAACACTTAACTTAAAACGTTAATAGAATCATTCCCTTGATAAACTAAACACATTAGTTCGAAAGAACAAATACTAAAAAACAGAACGCTAAAACACATTAGTAATTTTTCATTCCCTTCACGGTCGCTTGTTCTGTGGGCCTTGCACACTGCTCTCACCCTCCAGGAAGTCATCCCTAAGGGTATTTTTGTATGCTTGCATTAGTTCCATGGCTTCCAGAACTGCCGACCAATTGTCAGGAATTGAAGTATTGACACGAGTATATGACTTCTTTAGAGCCTTGACACCGGCGATAAATTGGCCGTTCATGTCTGTTTCTGTGTGACACCCTCAAATTTGCGGAAAGAAAAAAAAATAATTTAAATACATAAAAGATACAAATACATAACGAAGGTGTCATAAATAAAAAGGGTCATTACAAAACGGAAATAATATTCTACAAAAGAAATATACAAGACGGGAGACATATCTCCCGTATAAATACGGAAATAAAAGAGTTTATAATAATATACAATCTAAGAACCGAATATAGGTCCAAGGTAAATACTTCGCTCGCTAGCTCGTCAATGTACCCAATGTATGCATCACAAACCTGCCAACCGCATTAAATATAAACACGGAAGCCACATTCAGTGGGGAGTAACTCCGAGTTCTCCCAGCCACGAAATGTCGAGTTTAATGAAACATGAAAAACATAAAAGCAATGTATATAGAAAATACAAAACCTTAACATATATGATATGGTTTTCATGTTATGAAACAGTTAACTAACATATAACCTATCATATGAAAGCTATCATGTGAATCCGATAATAAAATATAACTCGAGGTAGGGAAGCTGGTATGCTGGCTCAGCGGTTACCATGTAACAGGGCCCTGATACACTCAAACCCTAATCAACACGTAATCATGTGAATCAGTTAACAATCGGTAATCCAAACTCTATCAATCCTAGCCGGCTTGCATCTCACCTTCTAGAACTCATAGTATCATACAAACATGAAAGACCAATACGTCTACAAACAGGCATAAGTTCTTAGTGCAGTCAATAGTCGACTTCTGTAACTCGAGGCTATACCACAAGGTAGGAAAACATCCTAGTCCTAGACTGATCAGACCTAGCGACAACAGCTATTCCATTCCCCGTCCCATGACATAACCGTCTATGAGAAACTTATAGGCGACCCACTAACGCAGAGAGGGTAGTACTTAAGCTGGCTCCAGTCCCAAACGGATCAGGCAGCCATACCCCGACTTGGATATAAACCCACCAAGCCGGGACACAAAAGCTATTGACCATGAACTATATACTCGTTAACGATAGTAAGGCCTATCAATGTCATGGTCCAAGATACTCATTTAGAATTAGAATGGTCAAGACGCCATATACTCATAATTCTCTATGGGTACTTAGTCAACACGACACCAACCATATAATCAAACAGTCACGGGAAAAATTCCTATCATGTGACTAATTGCATATAAATAAATCAAATATCATATCGCCTCATATCTACTAAGGCTAATTCATAGTTAAATACAACCTTACTTGAAGACAAATTCCCCGACCCGAGTCCCGCGACGGGTCATCAGTCAAATCGGGGCTGACTAGATCTTAGTTTGACCAAACCCGTTGGATCAAACCGGCTAGAAACAGAGTCTTTATCACATAGACATAAAATCCAAATATTCATTACATGTTATTTTATTAAAACTTCTAACATGTGAAATATTAAATCTTACGAAAAACCCGCTTGACTTAAAGGATATTAAATTTAACTATAATCTCGTATTATAATTTCTAACATGTGAGAAATAATAATTTTATGAAAAATACTTTTTAATTAAATAATTTACTTATTAAAAATTTCCCACTTGTTAAATATTACAAAACACGATAAAATGACGATAACTCAAAAACAGTCACAAGTCCCAAAAGTGGGACCCACGGGCTGAGTTGGGCCGGACCCCACATGGGCCTGGATGGGCCCCACGGCCTGTTTTGGGCTAAAATGGCAGATTTTACAACTTTTACTTAAACCGTTTTCTTAATATTTCCCGCATGCTTTAACATAATTAAAACCCGTCAAAACAACAATTAAACATCGACACAACCCAAAGACCAAAACCCGGACCCACCATGGACCAACCCAGACCGGGTCTGAACCGGCCTGGACCGGTCTGGTTTGGTCCGGTTCACCCCCATGCCCACGGTTCACTCCACAAACAACACCAAATTAATTCCAACATGTTTTTAATTATCAAACAACCATTTTAACAATCTTCCATACAAAATCATAACTTATTAAAATCATCAAAATTTATCAAGAACACTAAACTTGTTAAAATTTCCTACACAACATAAAAATCATAACTTATTAAAAATCATCAAAATTTATCAAGAACACTAAACTTGTTAAAATTTCCTACACAACATAAAAATCATAACTTATTAAAACTCATCAAAATTTATCAAGAACACTAAACTTGTT
This sequence comes from Heliosperma pusillum, assembly GCA_022085475.1. Taxonomy (NCBI): domain Eukaryota; kingdom Viridiplantae; phylum Streptophyta; class Magnoliopsida; order Caryophyllales; family Caryophyllaceae; genus Heliosperma; species Heliosperma pusillum. The sequence continues at coordinate 11,569 of JAIUZE010071576.1, read as the reverse complement.
AAAAATTCATCCAACATCATAAAATTACTACCTTATCATATTACTACCAAAAATCATAAATAACAATAATATGAACAAAACAAAAGGATGAACCATAACTTAAAGAAACCAAAACTAAAGCTATGTTACTAACTAAAATCATAATTAACCATAACATGAACAAAACTAAAAGCCATGTGACATTAATTCGTCGAGTAAATCGGAATTGTTACCTTAGCTAGCAAAACACTTAGCACCAAAATAATAAGAAGTATATAATAAGAAACCCGTCTACTAATCTTCACCCAAAATATACGAGTCTCCAAACTCGTCTTCAAAATCTTCCCCTATAAGAAATGACAAGAAAAACATTATTAGAATTAAAACTTGATTTCCATAATTTAAAGTGTTGAAAACGATTTTGTCGGAATTGGAAATAAAACGTACGTGGGGATGAAGAGCGAAGAGGAGACTTTAGAAATATAAGTTTGGACGGATTTGAACAAGTAATGAAGGTTGTGTGACGATTTTGCTCAAGAACGATGAAGAACAATGAAGAACGATGAAGAACACCAAGAACGATTAAAGAAAGTATTAAAAAGGTATTAAGTTGATTTATTGTAAAATGAAAAGATAAGTAGTGAAATAGAGTGGAGTGTGAGCCGTGTAAATATAGAGGAATTATGGAGTCGGGTTTTGAAATTGTTGTTACGAGATTGACTCGGGTTTTATAATTATATTATGGTAATTGTTTAGATATAGTTATATATTAAGTTACTTTAAACCAAATATCTAGATATTATGTTATTGTAATGAAAAGAAAGAAAATATCTAGTCCTATGAGAGGGTGAGGGAATAGGCGTGTGAAATGGTAGGAAAACGGGTCTGTTTTAAGCGATCTGTTTTAAGTTGACAGATCGATAAAGTTACAAATATCTTAGATATTATTATTAGTTTAATCATAAGAATGAAAATATCTAAAGTGAGTGGAAAAAGGTGACATGGGGCGTGTGACTCATGCCAAAGTCGGGTTTCGGGTTTGTTTCGAGATTTAAGATGACTCGGGAATAGTTAAATGACGTTCGGGATTAAACCGTAAAAGTTATTCTTTAATTCCGAATAAATTCAAAATAATTATATTAAATTATCATAAATTCAAATAAATCTTAATAAAAATAAATTAAATTTATTATTTTTTTCAAAATAAAATTTCGGTCTTTAAATTTACGAGGTGAGTCGGAAAAGTCAACGAAAGTCAAAGTCGACTTAAAAGTCAAGAAAAGTCAAAGATGACTTAAAAGTCAAGAAAAGTTTATGACGACTTAAAAGTCAAGAAAAGTCAATGACGACTTTAAAAAGTCAAGAAAAGTCAAAGACGACTTAAAAGTCAAGAAAAGTCAAAGATGACTAAAAACGGGATTTTCATGAAATCTCTCAGAAATTCCAAATACGAACTCGGAATTTCAAAATACGACTCGAAACAATAAATTCTATTTTAAAAACTTAACCTTGCTGAAAAGTATCCTTAAGAAATTTTACTAGAAAAATTGGGTACTGTTCGGGTTGTTACAAGTGGTGACCTCCAAGACCCCGACAAAGACTACTTCTTGATAGAAGAGGACATCGACGCGGATTGAAGACGCAAAAAGGTAACGGTGAAGGGTTACTCGATATCATTTACGTGTTTTAATGTGTTTTCTATGTTAGAAATCGTATTTAGAATAAGGTTAGTAATCATAGAAATTGTGTTGTTGATGATGGTTGTTGTTAGGTTATAATTGGTATGAGAATTGATGGTTTGTGATGATAAATGATGATGGTTGTGTGTTGATGACAAGTCCGAGAATAAAGGATCGCGTGCCTGAGACTAGGATGCTGGCAGCGTTGCCTGGCGCTGGCAGCGTTTCTTGCTGCCAGTTTTTCCCTTGGTTGAGTTTCGTTGACCCTTTGAATTCTAGTCCCGCCTTGACTTTCCTTGACCCTTTGTACTTAGTCTTCTTGCATTGATGATTTATTTGTAGGCCACTACAATTGTCGGGTTTGGGTCTCGGGTCTTGGGTTTAACTTTGACTTTGGTTGACTTCCGGGTTTGACTTTAAAAGTTGACTTTAAATATTAATGTTTCGAATATATGATAATCCCTTCGCTTGTATCGCATGTTTTGTGACGGTTTTTGATATGTCCCACTTTGAGTCAATTTTACAAATGTTACGGTTTGAGCACTAATTTCCTATGTGCTTTGTACTCTCATTCCCTTGGCTACCTCCACGTTCGTAAGGCTGGAATGTCGGAACGGGGAGTGTATCCTTACTGCTTAATTGCATGTGTTAGTGGGCATATGACGACGTTGTTGAGAGGCGAACGCTTTGCGTTGATCGACCCGGCCGTCAAATATTGTATACTTGCGAGGTGGTGTCATTGCATGTAGTGTACCGCTTGTTATGATGCTTGTGCCCTATTCCGCCTCTTTCGTGAAGGTTGACTGAATTTGGGGTACTCGGCGTCTATGATTGTGTGACAACCCTCGCGAATGCGGAAATAAAACATAGCAAGCATGTGAATTATAAAGCGGAAAATACGGTGTTTTTAAAACTTTTTACATGCAAGATAGAAATGTCAATAATTACAAACCAAATATAAAATACTACAAAAGACGTAGTCTCTCAAAATGTTATCAATGTCAAAGTGATTAGCAAACTAGCTAAATAACGTCTAGAGGTGATTCATCCAGGGACAACGCCCGCTAGCTCACACCCGAACCCAAAATGTCAAGCAAAAAGCCATCTAAGCAAGCAACGTGTTCATCCATGAAAAACATGAACGCCACAGTCAGTGGGGAGTAACTCCGGGTTCTCCCAGCCATATCACATCAAACGTACATAGAAGGAAATACAAAAGTAAAATCATGCATATATGAATATACATGTGAAATACAATAAGAATAGATAGGCAATTCAATATATAAGAGTAAGAGCATATGAACTACAAATCCGAATCCATCATGTTATACATAGACTCGGGGAAGACACTCTTAGGCAACCGAATACGCTCACTAAGGCTTGTATCTCACCGTTAGCGGTATACGTTTGATAAGATTGAGACTCGACAAACAAACCATGCCAAGTCATGCGATGACCACAATAAATTCATCCTATTATCATCCATTCACACTTACCAATACATTGACAATGCCAAGTCATGCAATGACCATGAATAATATCATGAAATCACGCATTCAAAGATAACGACACAAAGACGACATCTCTCACGGTAAATGAAACGCACTAGCACCGTGTACATAGCAAGTATGATTAAAAGGAATCCACGGGATCACATTTCCCTGAACGCATACACGATCACATTTCGTATATGTAGACTAATTTCCTCCTGGTAGGAACGATAATAATAAGGCTCCTAATCTAAACCTGGCAAGATTCTCGCAATCACATTTTCCGATTCGACATGCGATCACATTTCGCATTCAAGACTCGGTCAATCATAGACGCCGAGTACCCCAAATTCGGTAGAACAATTCACGAAAGAGGCGGAAAAGAGCATAAGCCTCATAACAAGCGGTACGCTACATGGAAATAACACCACCTTGCACCTCGCAAGTACACAACATTTGACGACCGGGTCGATCAACGCAAAGCGTTCGCCTCCCAACAACGTCGTCGTATGCCCACTAACACATGCAATTACGCAGTAGGATACCTCCCCATTCCGACATTCCAGCCTTAAAAACGTGGAGGTAGCCAAGGGAATGAGAGTACAAAGCACATAACAAAATAGTGCTCAAACCGTTAACCTTTGTTTAAAAACCGACTTCAAAGTGGGGAAATAGCAAAAACCGTCACAAAACATGAGAATATGGAATTATATAAGTTTAACTATGATAAAAATGAGTCAATACATGATACATAAGCATTTGAACAAGTTTATGAAGCATAATAAATAAGAACATAGATCACCTCTCCAAAACAACGTCTTTGGAAACCAACTAAAACAAGGGTCCACTTCAAACGGTCATAACTAGAGTTCTAGACATCCAAATGCAGAAATTCCAAATGGAGATGATAGCTTATCCTCTTACGGTTCCAACGGAATGTCACAAGCTCAAAACAAGCAAGTAACAAAGGAGATATGATCATTTTACGAAAAGGGGGCAGTGCAGTGAAACTGCACAAGTCACGACCGTGACTTGTATTTCACGCCCGTGAAACTCTCTGTTACGCAAAGGTATATGGTCAGCCACTATTTCACGCTCGTGACATGAGTTTCACGACCGTTACTTGGGTCAAGACAACTCCATTTTGTTCTAAACTCAACCATCATCAACTATTATCATAAATCATCAATTCTCATATCAATTATCAACTAACAACAACTATCATCAACAACCTAATTCCTATGATTACTAATCTTATTCTAAATACGATTACTAACATAGAAAACACATTAAAAACATGTAAATGATATCGAGTAACCCTTCACCGTTACCTTTTCGCGTCTTTAATCGATTTCTAGAAAGTCTCCACGTACAATTCGATAACAAAAGATGAATATCATTCACCTTGAGAAAGACGGATAATTTAAAAAGCGAGAAAGACGGTAATTTTATTAACAATACGGATAGAGGAAGTTAAGAGGGGAAGAATAAGACTAACTTACGTGAATTTGAGCGAGAAACGAATGAGATATGACGATTCTAAGCTTGGATCAAAAATGGAGGCAAGGTTTTGGTTTTCTTAAGGAAGAAGTAAGTTTGAGTTGTGAATGAAAATAGGTTAAAGGGAGTATGAGATGTGTAAGGAAAAGTCAAGAAAAAGTCAAAGTCGCCTTAAGACGGGATTCACATGGAATCTCGCGAAAATTCCAAATACGAACTCAGAAATTCTAAATTCGACTCGGAAGATTTAATTCTAAACTAAAACTAAATTTCGCTGAAAAGTATCCGTAAAATATTTTTACTAGAAAAATAGGGTACATTTGCGGGTGTTACAGATTGACCGAGTCTTGGATGCGAAATGTTTATCGCATGTCGAATCGAAAAATGTTATTCCGAGAGTCTGGCCAGGTTTAGACTAGGATCGGATATTTATATCATCGTCCTTCCGGAGGAAATTAGTCTACATATACGAAATGTTAATCGTGTATGAGTTCAAGGAAATGTTTATCCCGTGGATGTGATTTTAATCATACTTGCTGAAACACCAAACTAGGGGCTAAGACAAGAATAGAAAACACACAACACAAGACAAGGACAAGATAGATACAACCCTGTATTCAGGACTACCAAGACAAGCACAGATAGTTCTAAATGCAGTGAATCCCAAGCTAAACTCACCCACTAAGACAAGCACAAGTGAATGAACCTAACTCAGGCCAACAAACTAAGACTAGCACAAGTTTGTTGAGGGTTGATTTGGGACATTGTTACTCTGGTTGGCATGGCTTGTGTAGATGTTGTTGTTGCTTGATCATGAGCCTTTGATGGTGTCATAACTTGATTGTGTGTTGCTTGGACATGGTTACCTTTTGTTGCTTGGACATGGTTACCTTTTGTTGCTTTTGAAAACTTAGTTGTTTGGACTTGATCTGCCTTAGACTGAACATGGGTGTCTTTGTTGGTTGTTGTCTGAACTGGATTGCCAAATGAGGTTGCTCCCCTAGCTCCTGCTTCATCCTCACCAGGTTGGAAAGATTTGAGCATCAAATCTCCAGGGTTCTCTTCTTCACTGTCATAGTAGGGGCTAAGGTCTCCTATGTTAAATGTGCCATGAACTCCATATTCTCCTGGCAAATCCACCTTGTAAGCATTGGCTCCCACCTTTTCTATGACTTCAAAAGGGCCTTCTGCTCTAGGCATCAGTTTGTTCTTTCTTTTGCTTGGGAACCTTTCCTTTCTGAGGTGTAACCACACCAGGTCACCTGCTTGAAACTCCTTCTTTCCTCTTGGCACCTTGGCTTTGATTTTGTACTGCTCATTAGTCTTCTCTATGTTTCTCTTAACCTGTTCATGCAATCTGAGCATCTGTTCCACCCTTTTCTTGGCATCATAGTTCAGTATCTCTTTAGGCACATTGGATAGCTCCATAGGCATGAGTGGGTTGCTGCCATAGACCACCTCACAGGGACTGTGGCCAGTACTTGATGAAGGGGCCCTGTTGAAGGCAAATTCTGCTTGGGCTAGTTTGAGATCCCAATCTCCTAGTGACTTCTTCACAATGCACCTCAGTATTCTCCCTAGGGTTTTGTTGGTGAGTTCTGTTTGACCATCAGTTTGAGGATGGTGGGATGTACTAAAAAGCAGCCTGGTGTCTAGGAGCTTCCACAGGGTCTTCCAGAAGTAACTCATAAACTTTGTATCCATGTCTGAAACAATTGATCTAGGCACTCCATGTAGTTTGACTACTTCTTTGAAGTAAAGCTCAGCAACCCCTGAGGCATCCTCAGTCTTCCTACATGGCACAAAGTGAGCCATTTTGCTAAATCTGTCAACCACAACCATGATGGAATCCTTTCCCTTAGGAGTCTTGGGCAGAGCCACAATGAAATCCATGCTGATGTCTTCCCAAGGTTTGTCAGGTACAGGCAGTGGAGTGTAAGGTCCTGCTTGGAAAGAACTCTTTGCCTTTTGGCAAGTAGAACACCTCCTAAGAATAGCTTGAACATCCCCTTCCATCCTAGGCCAGTAAAACTGATCTTGCAGGATATCCATGGTCTTCTGCACCCCAAAATGTCCTGCTAGCCCATTATAGTGGACTTCCCTCACCAATAGGTCCCTGTATGAGCCCCTAGGGACACACAATTTGTTCCCCTTAAACATGTAACCTTCCTGCAGCTGATACTTGGTCTCTTTTACTCTAGGACTGTTCTGCAGGGTTAACCAATCCTCCATGAAATCAGGATCATCCTGGTACAGCTCCTTCATAAACTCAAAGCCTAGCACCCTTTGTTGGATTGTCACCAACATAGAATGTCTCCTAGACAAGGCATCTGCTACCACATTTGACTTACCTTCCTTGTATTTGCTTGAGAAGTTGAAGGACTGAAGGTATTCAACCCATTTTGCATGCCTTGCACTGAGCTTGTGTTGGCCATTTATGTATTTCAAGGCCTCATGATCAGAGTGAAGTACAAAAGGCTTGGGTTTAAGATAATGGCTCCAGTACATGAGGGCTCTCACCAAGGCATAAAACTCCTTGTCATATGTGAGTAATTGAGCTTAGCCCCATTGAGCTTCTCACTGAAGAAGGCCACAGGATTCCTTCCTTGGATGAGTACTGCTCCAATCCCTACCCCACTTGCATCACACTCTACTTCAAATAGCTGATCAAAATCAGGTAGAGCTAGTATAGGTGCCTCACAAAGCTTCTTTTTGATGAGCTCAAAGGCTGCTTGTGCCTGTTCAGTCCACTTGAACTCACCCTTCTTCATCCCTTCTGTTATAGGCACCATGATAGTGCTGAATCCCTGTATGAACCTCCTATAGAAGGAGGCTAGGCCATGAAAACCCCTAACCTCAGTGATGTTCTTGGGAATAGGCCAAGACTTGATGGCTGCAATCTTCTCCTGATCCACAGATATGCCCTTGGAAGAGATGACATACCCCAAGAATTTAACCTCCTCAGCCATGAAAGTACACTTCTCCATTTTCCCAAAGAGCTTATGCTCTCTCAGTTTCAGAAACAACAACTTTAGATGGTTCAGATGTTCAGATTTGCCCTTACTATATAGACCAGGATATCATCAAAGTACACCACAATGAACTGACCTATGAAAGGCCTTAAGACTTCAGTCATAAGTCTCATGAATGTACTAGGGGCATTGGAGAGACCAAATGGCATCACCAGCCATTCATCGAGCCCATGCTTGGTTTTAAATGCTGTTTTCCACTCATCCCCCTCCCTGATTCTCACCTGGTGGTAACCTTGCCTAAGATCTATCTTGGAGAATAGACTGGCTCCACTTAACTCATCCAACATGTCAGCCAGCCTTGGGATGGGGAACCTGTACTTGACAGTGATATTGTTAATGGCCCTGCTGTCAATACACATTCTCCATGAACCATCCTTCTTAGGAACTAGGAGGGCAGGCACTGCACAAGGACTCAAAGATTCCCTGACAAATCCCTTTGACATCAGCTCCTCCACCTGCCTCTGCAACTCTTGGGTGGACTTGGGGTCACTCCTGTATGCTGGCCTGTTAGGTAGCATGGCACCTAGAATGAGGTCTATCTGGTGCTCTATGCCCCTTAGGGGGGGAAGTCCTGATGGTAGTTCTTCTGGAAATACATCCTCATGCTCACTGATCAGCTCCTTTACCTCTGGGGGCACCTCAACTGGTTCCTCAACCTGTTTGGATAAGAGGAAATATACAGGTTGTTCTTGTTCCACCTCTCTGAGCATGGCTGCCTCTGTGAGGACAAGAACCTCCTTGGATCCACTGGTACTAGGACTACCATAGTCCCTAGTGTTTGGGGGTAAAGGTGTCAGGACTATCCTTTGATTCCCATGTCTAAAAGTGTACACATTGCTCTTCCCTTTATGCAAGGCATCTTTATCAAACTCCCATGGTCTGCCCAGCAATAAATGGCATGCATCCATAGGCACTACATCACAAGTCACCTCATCCTTGTAGGTGCCTCCAATAGAGAAGGACACTAAACATTGTTGATCAACCCTTACTTCAGCACCCTTGTTCAGCCATCTGAGTTTGTAAGGGTTGGGGTGGGGTTTGGTCTCCAAGTCAAGCTTGTTAACCAAGGTAACTGAGGCCACATTGGTGCAACTTCCCCCATCTATGATCACATTACAAACCCTCCCTTGAATAGTACACCTGCTCCTAAAGATTAGAGATCTATGGTCTTCTTCTAGGGGTTGATGCTGAGAGTGCATAACCCTCCAAAGAACAAGGTTGTGACCAGTGTCTGGTGGGGCTACTACCAAAGGGGCATCACCTTCCTCTTCCTGTTCTCCTGTTCCCTCCTCCTGCTCATACTCAATGAGCCCTTCCTTCTCCCATTCCATGACTTCCACTGCTGTCAAGGCTCTTCTTGAGGGACAGTCTCTCTTAAAGTAGCCATAACCTTGACATTGATAACATTTTCTCTTCTCTTCTGAAGGGGTGAGGGTAGGTTGCTGACTTACAGGTGCCTTACCCTTGTCCAAGGGGTTCCTATTAAAAGTTATGGGAGTCCTAGGACCCTCCCCAATTCTGACCCCAGCATAAGGTTTAGTTATAGCAGGTTTGGTGAAAGACTTGGTTGTTTCCTTCCCTATTTTCTCAACCCTAAGGGATAGGTTAACCACATCCTCAAAGGACCATAGGGGCTGCATCCTAACCTTGTTAGCAATGCTTGGGCTTAGGCCTTCTAGGAATCTAGCAATCCTTTGTTCAGGTTTCTCAGTGATGTCACATTGAAGGGTAAGCTGCTCAACCTCTCTCAGATAAGACTCAACAGATTTTTCATTTTGTTTTAGTTTAGACAGCTTGATGAACAAATCCTGAGTATAATCCTTAGCAACAAACTTGTTCAACATTTTTTTCTTCAACTTAGCCCAGGATTTGATGGGTTCCTTACCCTCCCTAGCCCTTAGACTCTTCATGGTTTCATACCACAGGGAAGCATACCCTTTCAATTTCAGAATAGCTACTTTAAAAGCTTTAGCATCATTGTATCCTTTGTATTCAAAGACTCTCTCTATATCCCTAAGCCATTCTAACAAATCATCAGGATTTAAGCTACCAGAAAACTCAGGAATGTCTACCTTGCGGTGTTTATCAGTGAGGCCATGCCCTGAAGCTCTGCTCCTTGTGGATTCATCTGAGTCTGAAGGTTCCTCCTCTTCAGGTGGTCTGACCCTGCCTCCTGGTGGTCCTAGGCCTCTCCCACGACCTCTGCCTCTTCCTCCAGCAAATATTTGGTTGCCTATCACCTAATCCAAGGCTCTGGTTAGGGTGGTTACAACCCCAGCCAGGTCCTCCATCCTTGCTTCTACTCCTGCCAATCTCTCTTCACTCATTGGGCTATTTTTGTAGTTTTGAATGTAGTTTGGTTAAATGAACTCACAGTAGAAATAAACCTTAGCCCTGATAACCAATTTGAAACACCAAACTAGGGGCTAAGACAAGAATAGAAAACACACAACACAAGACAAGGACAAGATAGATAAAACCCTGTATTCAGGACTACCAAGACAAGCACAGATAGTTCTAAATGCAGTGAATCCCAAGCTAAACTCACCCACTAAGACAAGCACAAGTGAATGAACCTAACTCAGGCCAACAAACTAAGACTAGCACAAGTTTGTTGAGGGTTGATTTGGGACCTTGTTACTCTGGTTGGCATGGCTTGTGTAGATGTTGTTGTTGCTTGATCATGAGCCTTTGATGGTGTCATAACTTGATTGTGTGTTGCTTGGACATGGTTACCTTTTGTTGCTTGGACATGGTTACCTTTTGTTGCTTTTGAAAACTTAGTTGTTTGGACTTGATCTGCCTTAGACTGAACATGGGTGTCTTTGTTGGTTGTTGTCTGAACTGGATTGCCAAATGAGGTTGCTCCCCTAGCTCCTGCTTCACTTGCCATGTACACGGTGCTAGTGCGTGTCATTTACCGTGAGAGATGTTGTCAACGTACTGTACGTTTGGTTGGATGATTATATAATTGATTATTCATGATCTTTGGATGACTTGGCATGGTTTTTTTGTCGAGTCTCAATCTTATCAAACTTATGCCGCTAACGGTGTGATGCAAGCCCTAGTGAGTGTATGGTTGCCTAAGAGTGTCATCCTCGAGTCTTTCTATAATATGATGGTTACGACCTTGTACTTCATGTATCGATATTCTTGTATATTGAATTGCCTATTTATCCTTCTCGTATATCACATGTATATCTATATATGCATGCTTCTAATTTTGTATTTTCGTTTATGTACGTTTAATGTGGTATGGCTGGGAGAACCCGGAGTTACTCCCCACTGACTGTGGCGTTCATGTTTTTCATGGATGAACAGGTTGCTTGATTGGATGGCTTTTTGCTTGTGGTATTTTGGGTTCAGATGTGAGCTAGCGGGCGTTGGCCTGGATGAGTCACCTCTAGACGCTGTTTAGCTAGTTGCTAATAACTTTGATGTTGGATAACATTTTGAGAGACTTCGTCTCTTTGTAGTATATTCTACTTTGGTTTGTAATTATTTGACTTTCCTCGTATTTCTATCTTGCATGTAAAAAGTTTTAAAAACACCGTATTTTTCACTATATAAATCACATGCTTGTATGTTTTATTTCCGCATTCACGAGGGTTGTCACAGTTGGTATCAGAGCTTTATCGCTCCCGACGCACATACGTGAACCCTAAACTTAAATTACTTGACCTTGAAATAATAAATGAGAGATGGGTAGACTTAAGGACCTAAGGTGGTACTCAATGGTGTACTTGATGTATGTTAGGTTCTAACTTGTTTGTTGATTGTGTTGAGTGATGTTATGTTTGTTTATATCTATCGTCTTAAGGTGGATCATATGTTACCTAGAAGAAGTATCCTCTACCAAAGATTGAAGATTGACAAGCCTAATTGAAGT